>MEIZ01000049.1:318290-330234 GCA_001723225.1 Globodera ellingtonae
GCCGGGAATTGTGGGTGCCGCAAATTCAGACTATAGAGCACGGGCCGGTCGAGATTCTCAATCGATCTCGATCGAAAGTATTTTTTTAATTTAATTTAATTTTACCAAGGTATATTTTTTTTGGCATTTCTTATAAAGTATTTTTTATTATTTAATTTTACCAAGGTATATTTTATAAAGATTTTCTAAAATCTAACAAAAAGTAGAGTATTTTTTCTTATTATAAAAAGTATTTTTTTAATTTAATTTAATTTTACCAAGATATATTTTATCATGAATTGGCAAAGCATTAACGCCCAATGAAGGGGGTGTCGGTGTTTTTGGCATGAAATATCGCACATTCAGCTGAGCTTCTTCATTTTTATCAGCGAGCTTATAATTCTCTTCCCTTATCGGAATTAGCATATGCTAAACAAAAATTCGATTTAAAATGTTTATAGAGTAATTATTAGGCCTCGGATTTATATGCTCCAAAAATGGCCAAACCAATAAGCCAAAATGCCAAAAATGCCGAAATATGCGCCGAAAAATGGCAGGTAGTCTAACCGCCAGGCCACATCGCCACCCTGGTCATCTCCACTCCAGCGCCATTTGGGTGCCGGTCCATTTCAGCGCCGCCATTTTTGCTTTATTTTTTACGCATGAACAATTTTTCAGGCTTTTTTCGAAAATGACTAAAAGTCCATAGTTAAAGATGAAGAATTATTTTTCAAAAACAGCCAAAAATCTATCTTTTTGGGAGTTTTTTTTTCAATTTTTGGTCAAAAAATGCCAAAAATATGCTTTTATTTCCAAAACTAAAATATGCAATTTTAAACTTGTCCAAAAAAGGTCTGACCAATGCGAAAAGGCTATTTTGGGCCGTATTCTTCAGAACATATAAGCATAAAACATGTAAAAACATATAAATCCGGGCTTTAGTAATTATAGCAATTACCACTTCATGGCCATCATCTTCTGCTAAACATTTTGCCAAATGCAAAATAAAACCAAAGTGACTGCTGAAGCCTGAATAGTGTTGCTGCACAAACAATACTTTCAGGGCATTTGCCTCTTTTATGATGCAACTTATTAGTAGGAGAATATTTATTATACTAATTACATTCATTAGAAGTCTTTAAAATAATTTAAGATTATATTTGTTAGCATGTACAATTATAGTAAAAATATAAAATCAATATTATTGAAGAAATTTAATAATGGAAGAATAATCACGAACTATTTATTAACCTTACCCTAAATAGGTAATTAAATAGGCAAATGAAAAATATTTAAAAAAACATTTATTTAAAGTTTGATAATTTATATTTATATAAAATTTAAAAAACTGCCCCAGAAAAAATATGTTTTTAAATAGGTAGAGTTTGTTGTTTATATGGTGCCAACAATTTCCTGTTGCCACCTAATGCAGAGACAACAGCGGTGATGTTTTTTTCCACAAATTTGCCAATATACGGAAATTGGTGTAATGATATGCCGATGTTGTTTATGTGTAATGCCTGCCATATTCGCAAATAAATGTACCTAATTGATAAAATTGGGAGGAATTTTACACAAATTTATGGGCATTTTTGTCCTCGAATTGTTTTGCCTAGCATCGTGAATCAATGGGTGCCGCCGAAGGCGCCGGCGGGGTAAAAAATTCTGCGAATTCTCTGTTTTTGTTAGGGAAAACTTTTTTAATTGTTTTTGGCTTTTTGTCAGCACCATTTTTGGCCAATTTTAAGCCATCGAGGAGTGCCCGGAGGTGCGCGCGGTCATCAAAGTTGTGGCATTTTGTTTAACAAAAATGTTTAAATTTTGTAATTATTTGTTTTTAAATTTTCAGTGGAACACATCGCTTTTCAAACGCCGAATGGTTAGTTGGGCCGTTTAAAATTATTCATTAAACAACAAAAGGTTAAAACTTAACACGCCAAGTTGGCACGGAAAATTGAGATTTTTTCACGCTTTGAGCTATAACTTTTTTGGAAAAAGACGAATGGTTAGCTTTTGTTTGTTCAAATGTTCAACAAACGGAGAGCTTCTGAATGATGTCAATTTTGTTTAATTTGCTTTCCTAATGACTAAGAATATAACTGATGGCGCCGAGTTGAGCCGACCCGTTACATTTTAATAATTAAATTTTTGTGAGTAAATGGCAAAACAAGTTCAAAAAATTATTTAGGCCTCCGCGTTCTGGTTCTGATCAACCCTGATCAGAGTTTGCGCAACATTTCCGTGTTCGATGAGGTGGAAGGCCGTCGCTGGACGGTGCCGTTGGGTGGCGACTCAATTGTGACGGCCGTTTGGAAGCCAAAAAAGGCGTTGAAAGAATGAGGAGGATTCGTTTAAAATGTCGACGTTAATGGAGCAAAACCCATATAAATGTGTATAATAACTTGGAGGAATTTGATTTTTTTTTTAAATAAAAGAAATATATCTTCTCGTAAACAAAATTCATCATCGTTAAATCTCTAAAATATCTATTTTCTAAACGTAAGAGTTTATTCTTTACTGTCGTTTCTTCTCATTTATTTCTTTTTCAATTGTTTTCATTGCATCGGAAATTGTTTTTACGATATTTTTTTGACGAATTCCGGCGCTGACGGACTTCAATTTGTCCAAATCGAAGTGTTCCTCCGATCTAAAAAATAATTACAAATTTATTTTTTATTATTTTAACACCTTTTCATCAAAGCCAAAAATTGAAAACACACAAAAATGGCCAATTTTGAGGGGTTTTCTGGCCATAGTTTTGAAATAGGTACATTCTTGTAAAATCTATTTTTAGAACTTGGTAAATCCTTATTTTTTGGAAAAAAATCCGCTCGGCGAAATGTCCCCATATACTTTGACCAACCCTTGTAAACTTGGCACTATAACGCACGCTTCAATTCTTGGATTAATTTCGATCGGGATTTGTTAGGGAGCCGAGCCTGGATCATGCTCCCGATAAATGCACCATATGTCCAACTATTTAGCACATATAAATATGAGCTTTATTAAATATTCATAGTAATTCTCACAATTTCAATAAATTTATATTCTTAATGTTGAAGAATTAATTATTTTCAATTTAAATTACCCGCGCATCCATTTGGGACACTGGCTGATCCGAAATGCTGAAAAATTGCTCCCTATCTCTTTATGTTTGAATTTTGTCAAATTATTATAAACTTTTTTAGTTATTTATAAATGCAATTTTAAAAAAATCAAAAGTATTGCATCATAAAAAACGTTTCAACAGTTAAGCACGAAAAACACATTTTTAGCTTTATTTGGAGCTTCTAGAATGGACTTTATAATGCCTATTTATGCCTATTTTGGGGGGTTTTTGTGCCTAGTGCCTATTTGTGTCTATTTTGACATTTTTGCGACTTTTTTTTCAGGATTTTGAAATATTTTGCAAAAAATGCCAAAAATAAAGGCAAAAATAGCAAGCACGAAAAAAATATTTTCAAGAGCACCATGACGTGTGGCAAAATTTTGAGAGCGTTTGTTTTCGGCATACAAAAACATTTTGGCCGACATCGGATGCGCTTTACGCCGGAAAATATCGAAAAAAATTTTTGATTTGTAACTGCAATAAGCAGAAATGATCGCTTAGTTTTTCTTTTCTTTTTTTTGTTAAAACCTTCGGTAAAAAATTTTATTTGCATATTTTTGTGCCTATTTGAGGATTTTTGTGCCTTTCATGCCTATTTTAGAACTTTATTGTGCCTATTTAGGCGCCTATATTGCAATTTTTTGTGCTTAAAAGTGGAAGCCCTGCTTATTTCTCATTGCTTTTAGTCATCCCGCTGCCACACATTTTTGGATTGAAAAAAAGGAAAAGCATGTCATATTCATTGTGTGTAAGCGTGAATTTTTGCTCAATAATGTGTTAATGATTCATCAAAAAATGGAAACTTTGGCTGTGTGTGTTAAATAAAATACATAAAGTGAATAATGTTCAAAAATGTATTCATTTAAACCCAAAAAAAGAACCACAAAATTAATTAATATTTTTTATTTATTATTTTTATGTAAATAACAATTTTTTCAATAAAAAATATTACAATAATTAGCTAGCTATTTATTTTCAAATTTAATTAAAAAAGAACAAACCACAGAAATAAATTTATAGTCTTTAAAATTCAAAAACTCCAATCATCAGTCAGTAGTGAACAATGCAAGAAAAGGGCTTGCCAACACTTTTGGTGGTGCTTCTGTTTGTTGCCTTTTTGGTACGTTTGGTGAGTCGAATTTTTATTAAATATTTCAATTTGATTTTGATTATATTTTTTGCACCCAAAAGGTCTGAAATGCAAAGAGCGTGCCGGCTTTGGTCCAGTGAATGGCACTATCGTCGAATGCCCAACCATCAACAACAACAGCCGCAGCTTTTGCATGCAGGTTGACTGCAAAACAAGTAAGTCTTGGGCAACAAGTTTTAGAGATTACAAAATTAAAATTAAATTTTAAGACGACAGTTTGTACCCGGTCTTCAACCGTTTTGGGTGCACCAACGAAGCAGTCCGTGGAGACTGCACTGAAAAAGTGAAAGCATGGGCCGACATGGACGCGTTCGCAATGGAGGGATGGGCATGCCAGTGCCAGACTGAGCCGACCGGTGTGGAGGCGCGCGGTGACAAAATTTTTTAAATGTCAGAAAATTTGACATTTTTACAAATAAGCACCTCACAACAATGCTCTTTCGGTTAACGTGACGGCGAAGAAAAATGGATGTGGTGGCCATTTGCGTGTGGGCATTGCGACCGTCCTTGCTGCAGCTTGTGAATTTTTAAGAGCATTAAAATAAACAATTATTTCATTTTTATATTTCAATTGTGTTAATATTTTGTAAAAATAACTTTTAAAATCATTTTGTTTGTGTTGTTGTTGCCGCACTCTGAGTTGATCGGAACGGCGCCGTTCAAAGAAAGTGCGAGTGAATGAAAAGAGAAGGAATGCGACGATTATGGACAAAAAGCTTCATCAAAAACATTTTTTAGACACATTAATTGCATTAATTGCTTAGCTTTGCCTTTATTATGATAAGATTAAAAGCTTTGCTTTTATTATGATGAGATTAAAAGCTATCCGTTACCTTAAATGGAGCTTAATTGTCTCTTCTTTTGAGCCGATTAAATTCTATGAATTTTATGTGAAAAGCATTTCTTTTTTTTGCGCAGGAATGAAACAAATTGATTTGTTGCGGCGCTTAAAAGATAAAGGTTGTTAAAGTTCCCAATGGTGCCGATAGACGCTGCAGGGAATTTTGAAAACTACGATTTTTTATGAATTAAATTAGCTTAGCCTTAACTGAAAAGCAATATTTTCTTTAGTCAAAATGCTAATGAATATTGAAAATGGGGGGGTTTTTATCAACCAAATTCGATCTTTAAGGGAGGCAACCCGTTTGTTCTTGTGTCGCCTGTCTGCCAAAATCGCGCGAGTAATTTAAATTTCTGCTTAACAATATTAAATTTAAATAAATTTTTGCACAACAAACATAAAATGCAATAAAAATATTAAAGGGTTGAAAAGTTTGCGTTGGATGTGTGTGTTGTTTTTTTTTGTCATTGAAAGAGGTCATCATTATTTGTTTTTGGTGTTGACGATGAGACATTTTGATTAACAAATTTTGATTTTCCATTCAAATTAAAAAACTTTCCATATTCAACAAACGGACAAATTTGAACAATTTGTTAGCTTCATTCTACAGGCGCCGCATTGTTTCAAGTAGGGTTGAACCCCGTCCCCGAACCCCGACTTTTTTTAGTCGGGGTTTTCGTCCTCGACTCCGACTTTTTTGAATTTTTCGGGGTTTTGGCTGGGAAAAACCCCGAACCCCGACTTTTTTGGTCTGGGACGAAAACCCCGATCACGACAAAAACTCTATGCTTTTTATTTGCAGCCTTTAATATTAAACTTTTTTATTCTTCTTATCAAAATTATATTTCGACGAATTAAGTGTTAATACCTAAGTGAGTTGTTCTTAAATTATTCATGCGTTTTTACTAGGGCACTACTGAACGTCTCCTCCGGTCTCGAAAATGCCATGAATTTCTATTATTTTTGGATTCACAAAATTTAAAAAACAATTTGCATTTTATTGTGCCATTCCATTTCAGGTGCACCGCTTGTGGCAAACAGGTTGGCATTCTGCTTTAATAGTGTTGAATCGTTTGGCGGCAACACTTTTCAACCATTGGGACATCGAATTTTGATAAAACAACTCGGACCCCCCCCCCGGTCGATTCGAATCGGATCCCGCGCGGGAATCCCGATTCTCGCCGTGCTCTATTTGGTATTATTTGAAAGCTCTATGGCTGTCTGTAGATGCTACAGTAAGGTGGGGGAAGCAATTGAGAGGCGGGAAGCATTTCATCGCCGGAGGCGTTCAAAAGCACTATGGCTGTCTGTAGATGCTACAGTAAGGTGGGGGAAGCAATTGAGAGGCGGGAAGCATTTCATCGCCGGAGGCGTTCAAAAGCACTATGGCTGTCTGTAGATGCTACAGTAAGGTGGGGGAAGCAATTGAGAGGCGGGAAACATTCCTTTCATCGGCGGAGGCGTTCACCAAACAATGACGGGGGGTCTGTCGCTCAAAGCACGATAAAATGATCATTTGCTTCAATTGGGCAAAGAGTTCCACCGTTTGATCAACGGCAACGATTTGTTTAAAAATATAGAAGATGAGGGCAAACGGGGATCAGTTGGAGATGACTGGGCGGGATTCGAAGATCAAGCGCAGCATCTCGGCGCTGAATTGTGAGTTTGGAAATGCCATTGACGGATGGCCTCGTCAAGAACGGACGATGACGAATTTTTCACATGGTCAAGGAGGGCACTCAAAGTTCGATCACATCAACGAGCGAAGATCAGCAGGAAGGAGGGCGTGCAGAGCAGACGAATCGAGCCGAGGCGGTATTTTGATTCAAGACAAACAGAAACAACACCCAAAATGGGAACAATTTAATCGTTTGAAAGTTGAATGCCATCGACGGGTAGTAATCGCTTTACATATTTTGAATATGGCTGGCACAAAACAGAATGCATTTCAAGGGAAAGTGTCGGGCACGAATTGCGCACATCCCCCAATTTAAAAGACCCGCAAAAAAGTGGGTGCATTATTTTATCATGATGTCTGCCTTACAAATTAGCCTCTCCTCTCCTTTTTATCTTTCTTTAACTCCTCCGCTTATTCCCGGCTTCACATAATTGAGCAAAAAGGCCGCACGACTTGCACCAGAATGTCTCGTTTGCGGACTCCATGCCACGTTGTAGCGGCACCAGAACGCAAATGTTCGCAGTTGTTGGACGACCGGTAGTCGCGTTCGCCAACCTTAAAACAAATAGGGAAAAGGGGGGGGGGGTGCGCGAAATTCCTCCAAACTCCCTCCCCCACCCTCCCACTGCCCCCCCCGTTCATTAAGAAATTACAAGAGTTCGTTTCAAAACAACAAATGGTACATAATTTGGCACTTTTCCCCTTCGGGCATATGTCACTGAACTGGTTGAAAACATTTGTTCAAAAATATCCATCGTTGTTTTGAATACAAACAAACAAAAAAGAAATTGTTTGACTGAACCAATATTTTGACATTCAGTAAATGTCAAAATGGGAAAAAGAAAAATGTGTTTAAATGTTTTTTTAAAATATACTTACGCGGTTTAACGCTCGCTGCGCGATCTGCTCGCCCGTGTAAGGAGACGGCCCGAAGCGTGGCCAATTGTTGTCCACCCACCAATACTCATTGTTGGCACTTTCCTCAAAAACGTCCATGGACCAGATCATCACGCCGCCATCGCCGCCGCCCTTCTTCATCTGCTTCTTGCCAGTATTCTCGCCGCAAAAGTTGTGCACGACGGAGTGCCGTCCTCCTTGCGCCGTGTAGCCAACGTAAATGCCGCGATGCTTAAATGGTGGAAATGAATTCCCCCAATTAATGGTATACTGTATTGGATTCCCCCAATTTAAATAACCGAAAGATTACTGTATATGTGAAAAAATGATCGGTAAAGAACGGTTGTTAAATCCAGTCATGGGCACCTTTAATGGACGACAATGATTGCCATTTGCTTCTCCGAAGCCCACCCCCCCCCCATTTGAGGTGACTGTGCTTTTTCAAACATTTAAATTGTTTTACATTGTTGGAGAGTTCTCCTCGACTCACCGTAACGGTCATCGGCCCCGCGTCCATTTTACAGTTGACCATGTCGCCCACGTTGAGCTCCTCGACACGCATATTTGTTGCTTTGCAGAGGGTTCAGCCAGCAGCGGATGTTTGGACAATAATATAAACGATTGCTAATTAGTCTATTTTTTGTTTGAAAAAGAATGAAATGAATGGGTGAAAAGCGCTCGATTATGTTTACCTATTACCGTGTACAGTCTTGTAATCTGCACAACTATAATAATCCCGAATTCTCTGAGTAGGTTGAAAAATAATCCCGCATGTGGGATTACAAGAGTGTATACACGGTATGCCCAATCGTTTATCGCATTTTTCCCATATGTATGGTACAGAATATATTGCTGCTGAATGGTTTGTGTGCTGACTTTTTGTTGGTCCCAACGGGTGAACGACACGGCCCCCCCCCCGGCCCTGAGAATGGGTGTTGCTGGGTTGCTGACTCACCAAGCAGCAATAGAGTGGAAGAAAAAATGCATAAATAAATCATCGAATGGGACAGAAATCATTGACCAAATGGTATGATTGCATCAGGCTGCTGAGCAAAATTGGAAAATAAAAGGTGAAAAGTGAAATAAAAAATGAACATTTTAAAGAAGAAGTACAACCACGAACAACAGGCTAACACAAAAGTTAAACCGGATGTTTCGTCAGTGGATTTTATTTCCTCTATTAGCTTGGGGCGAATTGACTCAGTGCCGTACACTTCAGTGCCACCAATTGAAAGCCTATACCTAACTACGTAGCTCTAAATGAGAAGGATCATTTTTAAAAAGTCAAGCGGTGTCAATTCGTTTTTAAAAAGTTCAATGTGAAAAAGCACCCAAAAGAGGGGATTTTTCATTTTTTTCACACGAATTCTCTAATTGTTTAAATTGGCGAAGGTAAAATGAAGCGGATCGGCTTTTGCGCGTTGTTCATACGCGGCAACTAAAACTTTAATTCTTATGCATTTTATGAGGCAGATGATTTGTTGGATGATTTGGCCAATAAAGGGAAAAACCAAAGATTGGCCCAGGAAACCATTTCCCTCCGTGCCCCCTCCCCCCCCCCTGCCGCCGGCGTTAAATCTTCCACTTTAATATTATTCTAACATCCAAACATCTGTTAGACTATCCAATTTGATGTTGGTCAACAAAAAAGGTGTGCAAGTTAGAATGAAGATGGAATATACTTTGAAATAAATTTAAATTTATTATCTTATTTTTACATTTTTTCCTTAAAAATTCAATTAATTTGTTTTTATATCAGAGATCGCATCTGATAAGATTTGTCCTTATTTTGGGTTTAAGTCTACCAAACCCTAACCGGATGCGGTATGCCAACCCTAAAAATCTGCTAATGATGGCATACATATTTATTCGAAAGCAAAAAACTTATAAATGGGAACAGTTTAAACATTGGAAAGTTGAATGCCACCGAAGGTTCCCATATTGTTTTACATATTTTAAATATGGCTGGCACAAAACAGAATGCATTCAAGGGGAAGGTGAACGTGATCAGACACGAATTCTGCATATCCCAATTTAAAAGAGCCGCAAAAAAATTATGTTATTATTTTATTATGGTGTCAGCCTTAGCCTCTCTCCTCTTTATCCTTCTTTAACTCTTCCGCTTATTGCCACGCTCTACAGGATGGCGCAGTTGCTGGCCAGGAAGCTGTCCTCGATTTGCGGACTCCATGCCACGTTGTAGCGGCACCAGAACGCAAAATGTTCGCAGTTGTTGGACTTGATCCGGTAGTCGCGTTCGCCAACCTTAAA
The DNA here is from genome assembly GCA_001723225.1 of Globodera ellingtonae. Classification (NCBI taxonomy): domain Eukaryota; kingdom Metazoa; phylum Nematoda; class Chromadorea; order Rhabditida; family Heteroderidae; genus Globodera; species Globodera ellingtonae. Next base: position 328,216 of record MEIZ01000049.1, read on the forward strand.
ACAAATAGGGAAAAGGGGGGGGGGGCGGTGAGAGTACATACATACCAGGGATGTGCTCTGGCCGCCTTTTTACCAGAAATCAGAATTCTGGTCGCAAAAAATAGACAGAAATCAGAAAACAGAATTGTGGTTACCCTTTTAAAAATCAGAAACCAGAAACAAAATTCTGGTGCCCAAAACGACCAGAAACTCTGCTAACAGAACAGAACAGAGCAACAGAGCACATCCATGGACATACCGTATTTCCTCTATTAGTACCCCCGCCCCCCTCTAATTGTAACTCCCCCCTAGGGGCATTTGAAAAATAGTAATCCCGGGGATACTAATAGAGCAAATACGGTGATTTAGCACTTCTCTTCGGGCAAATGGCCAGTGAATTGGCGAGAAACATTTTCTTCACAAATAAATATTTATCGTTGTTGAATCCAACACAACAGTTTTTGACTAACCAATATTTTGTTAGACGAGAAAATATCAAATGCGCAAAGAAAAAATGTGTGCGTTTTGGTTTAAGGTTTAAGCAAAAAGTTTTTTTTAATATATTTACGCGGTTCAACGCTCGCTGCGCGATCTGCTCGCCCGTGTAAGGAGACGGCCCCCCGAAGCGAAACGACCATTCGTTGTCCACCCACCAATGCTTATTCTTGGAATCTTCCTTAAACTTTGCCATGGACCAGATCATCACGCCGCCAGTGCCGCTGCCATTCTTCATCTGTTTCAAGCCATCATCCTCGCCACAAAAGTTGTGCACGACGGAGTGCTGCCCTCCTTGCGCCGTGTAGCCAACGTAAATGCCGCGATGCTTGAATGGAATGGGAATGGATTAAATTAACAAATGGTGGTTTACTGCAGTGATTTACGAGAGTCTCGACTCGAGAAAAATATCAGGGTTTTTTTGTGCCTCGGCATTGAAGGTTTTTGGCCCTAGCTTTTTTGTTTTTTCATGCAAATTTTTTTGCGGGATGTCACTATGAAGAAAGGAATGTGTGGAAAATGCTAGATTCCTGTAGCAAAGATAAAACCGATCGAGATTCTCGATTGAAATCTCAATCGGCCCTCAAGTGCGATCTCTAATTCAACCATTTTCGGATGAAGCAAGCAGTGCCCCGCCTACTGGCGCCGCGTAGTCGAGTGTGCGGCAGTGTTTTGGCCAATATTTAATTAAATCATTTAATAATAATCATCAAATACTGCACCAAAAATTTTGGCCAAACGGGCCGCCCCATATGCTTTTTGAAAATTTTAATTGTTGGAAAGCAATTCTCCTCGACTCACCCTAACGGTGAAGATCCCCGCTTTCATCTCGCAGTTGACCATGTCGCCCACGTTGAGGTCCTCAACACGCATTGTTGTTGTTGCAGAAAGGTTCAGCAGCGGATGTTTGGGGCTCCAAATCTATGTAACATATTTCTTTACCATTTTTAGAATTAAAAATATTTTCCACAAATTTTGACCAAAAGGGTCACGGGAAGTTTTTTTCCTCATTGGCCTTTCCAAAACCACAGACCGGTTGTTCCCGTTGTTGTCTCTCGTGTTTCTCACTTATGCTTTCCGATGGTGGTCTATGTGAACACATTTTTTTGGAGAATTTCGTCTTCAAACTTAATTGCTCTAAAAATACGCAAAACATATAGGTAAATTCCATCCCTAATAATAATATTTGAGGCAATTGCAGATTGCTGCTGAATGGGATGTGCACTCACCCAACCATTGGACGGTTTTGTCAATGAAAAAGGGTTTTAAAAATATTTAATTTCCAAATGGTATGAAAGAGCCTGGTCCAACATGAGGCCAAGCCGTTTGTTGTCCAAACCATCACCAGCACCATCGATGGTCAAACTGCCGAGCTTTTCAGAAACGCCGTCAATTTTTCCACCACCACCTTAAAATTGTGCAAATCATTTTTACTAATTGTAGTTATTATGATCCCGACCATTATCCAAACTGTCGAGCTTTTTAGAGACGCTGTCAATTCTTCCACCACCACCTTAAAATTGTGCAAATCATTTTTACTAATTG
>MEIZ01000049.1:360215-384804 GCA_001723225.1 Globodera ellingtonae
TGTCACACAATTGCGTCACTCGCCCGCCATTCATCAAATTTGGATTGACCCATAATCTCGGGGAACCGGGATTTTTCCGAGAACAAAAAATCCCGGGGTTTGGTTTTGGTCTCGGAATCGTAAGTCTCAAGAAAATTCCAGGGTTTCAATTGAAAAATCATACCCGCATTTCTCGCCCTATAAAAACCCAGTTTGATGGCGAAATTGGAATGCCGACCGAGCTTTTTTTTTAAATTGGTTAGCCCTATCTTTCAAAAAAATTTCACTCTCCCATCAGAAATGTAACCGGATTCTGGATTTTTGGACATTTTTTGGTCCTCAGGATGCCGGACTTTTTGGCAAAAAATTAGGAAAACAAATAGGCGCGTACATAGAGAGAGAGACGAGAAACCACAAAATGCTTCACTAAATAGGATGCAGCATTTGATGATGATCATTTTTAGAGATCGGACAGGACCTGGAACCAGACCAGGACTCCTGATCCGGAATCCTGGTATTTTTGACGAAACACCAGGATCAGGAGATCCTGGAATCAGGATTTTTAATTCTGATAAATCCAGATCCAGGTCATTTCCGAAATCCAAGATCCAGGTCCTAGTCCGGGATTTGTTCAAAATTCCGGTCTCTAATCATTTTCATCCCCATGAAATTCTCGACACAACAAACAAACATTCTTACTTTTTTGTCACATTTTCTCGCCTCTTACTGTCAGGCCCTATCACCAATTTTATCGCTTGCGGCGGCCTCACGCCGCCTAATTTTTGTGTTAATTGCGCGCCCAAATAATCTTTGATAACAAAAAAAAAAAGATAAAATAACACCCAACAGGACAGAGGTGTCGTCGTCGTCTTTGTTTAATCGGCCTGTGGCGCGTGTCACCTCGTCAATGAATTGCATATAAACATTTTAAGGCCCCAATATGTGTACACAACATTATCTCTATCAGTTGGGGGGCTTTTCACGGATTGAATTGAACAAAAATTTGTTCGTAAACAACTAATAGGTAGGTATGTACAATCGCCTCCCACAAAACTCCCCATTCTCGTGTGTTTGATCGCTGGGAAAGAGTTTGGTGATCGGATTATATGTATGTCTCTATGAGCCCAACTCTAGACCTTGTACATATAAGTATGTACATATTTTTTGAACAGCCTGGCCACCACCACCAAATGTTCCAATGGACCATTTTTTTAAAATAAAATTCTGGCGTACGGACCGAATCCAGACCGGCGGGGCACACAATAAATTGCATTCAATCGTAACCGAAGTCGTGACATTCTAAAAGCCATTCGGATGCTTTCCGAAGAGTTGAAGCCATTGTGTTAAGCTAAAGTTTTGCGATTGGACAAACTCTCTCCCCCCCCCCCCCTATTCGATATTTTTTGCTGGTTAAGTTCCTGTCGACTCTCATCGATTGAGGGGAAATTTTTCTGAATTTACCCTTCTAACAAACAAAATGCTTAATAATTCATTTAATGGTTCCAATGGGTATAAAATTCTCAACAAAATTCCTTCCAATGCAGTTGTTTGGTCCAGCGGCGCGCCAATTGGCGCCGCAGGGGTTTTTCTCCAAAAAATTTCATTTTGGTCTTCGAATAATTCACATAAAATGGTTCCAAAAGATTGAGTATAATTCTCAACAAATTCTAATGCAGTTGTTTGGTCCAGCGGCGCACCAATTGGCGCCGCAGGGGGTTTTCTCCAAAATTTCATTTTATTTTGGTCTTCGGCCGGCCGGCCCACCGCCCTCTCCATCCATCACTTGCCCCCCCCCCAGGGCTGTGTCGAAAGTAAAAAAAAAGTCGAAATCGAAAATCGAAAATCGAAACTGAAAAGTTCGAAATCGAAAATCGAAAATCGAAAGGAAAAAAACGTCGAAAATCGAAATTCGAAAATCGAAAATCGAAACAAAATCGAAAATTTTTTTTATGTGACTAGAAAAATTTTTTTTTTAAATAATTTATTTAATAAATATTTTTTGAAATACCTATTCACTTATTCATTTTTAAAATTTTGAGTTTCAGAGGGCTTCATAAGCCAATTTTAACCTTTTAGGGAGGGTGGGGTGTCGGCGGTGCCGAAAGGCGCCGCCGAGAAAATTTTGAATTTTTGACTTAATTTTGTTAAGAAAAATGATCCAAAAACTACAATGAATTGGTCGACTTTATGCTTTCAGTGGCGGCCCGTCGGTTCCGATAGGCGACGCCGGGAGAAATTTGGGGGGTTTTGTTAAGCAATTTCACCAAAATTTTCGCAAAATTGAGCATTTTTCTTCATAATTTCGGGGAAAAAATTGGTTTACATAAGAGTGGAGGATGTCCGGCGGTCTTTTTTTGTGCGTATTTTAATTTAAAAATAATTGAAAAACATTAAAAATGTTCCGTTAAAGGGGGATAGAATGTGAAGGCCGAAGAAAGCTAAAAAAAATGATCGCACTGAAGCGGGTTAGAACCCAAAACACAAAATCGTAAAGACAAACCACTGAGCTATCAATTTACCTGTGGGAGTCATATAAAAAAGATTGAAATTTTGTCAAAAAGTTGGCAAGACCACTGCCCATCCTTGCCAAAAATTTAAAAACCGGGACCTCCGACTTTCGAAATTATTTTCGAAAAACAGCCCATTTTTGTCGAAATCGAAAATCGAAAGGAAAAAAACGTCGAAAATCGAAATCGAAATCGAAAATCGAAATTTCGACACAGCCCTGCCCTCTTAAAATTGTGTTCTTGCTGCTTGATACGCGCCTGCTGATTTCATATTTATGAATGAATGAATGGCGTTTTTTAAATCCACCCTTTTCACAAAATGATTTTTGGACTTTGCAATTTGCAACGGCCCCCTCCTCTCACCCCATAGCAACAAAGTGAATAAAACGTGAACTTTTCTCTATTCATTCATTTTCGTCAAATGCACATTGAATTGGGCAAATATGAAATTCAATCTCAAAAAGACATTTTTTCAATCACTGTCGTCGTCAATTGATTGATGGAAGTTGGAAAATTCTCCAAAAAAAAACCACCACCACCATTCATTCGTTCAGGCTAAACAAACATTTAAAAGGAATAGAGAAATTTCTAATTAAATATCAATTAGAGACCGGTGAGACCCATTTCCAGTCATGCTAATTTTGGTAGACCGTTCGTACGTAAAAATTTAAATTGGACGAGACGGCTCTTTTGAGAAAATCCTGGCTAGCAGGATTTAGCGGGACAATAAAAAGAGAAATAAAGTACTAATCTAAGGGATTAATCCAAAAAATCCGCCACTTTGCATAACAAAGTTGAAAATTGTTTCAATTTTTGGCCCCAGTTTTGACCAAACTCCTCCTAACTCAGGGTTGCCAACTGTCCTTATTTATAAGATTTGTCCTTATTTGGAGTGTCCTAATCTTATAAATTAAAAATGTCCTTATTTGTAAGGTTTGTCCTTATTTATTTTTCGAATTTTGTGAATATTTTTTAAATATTTTGATCAAATATTCAAAATGAGAAAATTTCGAAGCGAATTTTTTAATTATACATATTTAAATGCAGCCCCCTCACAAACGAAAAATTGGGCGAAATTCTGCAGTTTTTGGTGTTATTTTCTTAACAAACATTGTTAAAAACTTCAAAAAATTTACCTAACTCACTCTGTGAACGAACTACATAAAATTAGAAATTTAATTTTCAAGAATGTGCTGGGGAGGGTTAAGTTGCCGCCCACTTTTTCAATTGAAAAAAATTTAAACTGACAAACAATTTGAATTTTAAACGCGTTCATTTTTCCACTTCCCAAACACCATCCCCCACCTTCACCACTCACTCCCTCTTAATTGTAGTAAACTTTTTGTTGGATTGATGGGCAGGCAATGAATGAATGCGTCGTCGTCGTCGTTTCACTTTTCGTTGTGAATTTTGGAATTTGTCCATTTTCATTTTTGAGATAAATTTAAAAAACCGAAACGACTCACTCACTCACACTTTATGTGTACGTCGAGAAAAGGATGGACGAAAGAAGTCAGAGAGCTGGCTCTTATACACATCTAGATGTGTATAAGAGACAGCCATCCCACTTTTAAGAGCGTTTAAATTCTGCCCATGAAAAGTGTTCACGTGTCATATGTACAAATTGCCCCCCCCACCTTTTTGTTGTAAACAGAAAAAGCCAAATTGCAGCCAAAAAGAAATGATTTTTATGAGTTTACACATACAATAAATAGGTATGTACATATGTGCATTTCTTTTATTTTAATGAAAACATTTGAAGAGCCCTCTTATTAGCCGGTCGGTTAGGAACAATGCTGCGTCGAAATCTTTCGAGAGTTCGAGAAGTGTTGCTTTTTCTACCAATTTTCTTTTCGAAAACTGAAAAGAAAAAAATCCAATTTCCATCGATTTTGGTTTCAGGACGCCTAAAGCTGTTAGAAAATTTGGTACATAATAGTAAAGATGGTGCTGACCCCCCATTTTTGACAAAAACTTAATTTTTTTCGACTTAAAAAACATTAATTTTTCTCAAATTGTGGGTTTACGCACCAGCTTAACTAACTGTTACCTAAAATTTACCAGCATTCATTCACTTTTTAATTGTTACAGACATTGTTTTGTACGCGCACACATATAGTATATATATATTCCTATTATATAATATTTCTTCACACACCAACGCTGAGATGGGCGACCAAAACCCGCAGCAACCGGACTCTAATAATAGTCAAGAGGTAAATATTTATTTTCCAACGAAAATATGGTATAAAAAAAGAAAGAAAAAAATATATTCGAATATTATAGTAATTAAAAAGGCATTTTTAAGGCTTCCAAAGGCTGTAGAGTTCGAATTTGTCACCATTTTGACCGGCTTCAAACTATGGAGTTGAATTTTCAACTTTTTCCCGAGACCAAATTTTCCGGCTTTTGAGGGCGCCCCGGTTTTGTTGTTTTGACCGGGATCGGGAAACCCCAAGAAAAGTTCCGGATTTATCTAATTTTTTTCTTCAAAATAATTATGAACCAAATTTCATTTTTACTCGTCACAACAGGACACTGGACAAATGATGAACGGCGATTTGTTGAGCAGAACGGCATCAATGCCGGCCCGGGTGGCCGGCTCCGACTTTGTGTCGGCCGATGTCAACGAAGTGTTGGAGGATGCGCGACAAATTTTGACCAACTCGCAGCAGCGCAAGGAGGACCATCCCAATGATCGGGTGTTGGTGAGTTTTAGTGGAGGATCATCACCAGAAAGTGCAATTTGGCACACTCCCCTTTTTTTTTAGGACGAATCGACACGGGTCAAAGTAACGAAGACCGGTGGGGACGAAGACCCGCTGGAAGTGCACGTGTGGCGGTCCAGACTGGTCAGGCGCGAGGAGACTGACGAGAAGGAGGCCGAACAAACTGAGCGAGGTTTTATAACTAATTGTTTTTAATTTTATTTTTTTCTGTAACTTTCTTGATTAAAATTTGGGAATGCAAAGTGCATAACCAACTTGGAAACGCATCCTGAATTTTTAGCTACCGGGATCAAGATTTTGTAACGGGATCCCGGCCCGAGATTCCGCTCGGGTCCTGTTTCTAATCCCGTTCGTGACACTCAATTCCTGGCACAAATTGAAATTTGAAAGACGACATTGTGTCAACCTTTCTTCAATTTTTGCTTTAAATACTCTAGTTTTTCTCAAGCCGTTGTTGCTTAAAACCAACTTCCCAGGAGGGCACTTGCTGAAAATTGAACGAATTGTTGAATGAGTGGAAAATTACGTGCAAAGCTTTGGGGGTTAGCCAGCCAAGCCAATAGTCGGGCGCTTTTTTGAAAAAATTTGACGCTTTTTTGTCAAGAATTTTTTTTTTTCAAAAAATCTTAAAAGTGTTGCTCATTGTCAGGATATGCAAGTGACACCGACGTGGCGACAGCGTCCACGCAACGCAACCGTGCACCGTCCATTCACCAGTGCGCGCATCGCAAGACGACCAGCATCGGCAGTCTTGGTGCTGCACTCGGCGAAGCGGACGTTGTTGGCCAAGTCAGTTTCAGCGGTTCATCTTTATGTATAGTGGTTGTGGAAAAAAAATGCAATTATTTTTATGAAAAAAACAAATTTTTTTTGGAGAAAAAATTATGCTTTTTCCATCTCAGACCACCGGAAGGCACATGGAGGTTGTGTATCGTCGACAGCAACAGGACAGCATGTGGCAGCGCAAGGACGAGGAGCATCCAGTGGTGGAGGCCGAAGGGGGGCCCACCGAGGCACGGGGGGAGGACAACGCGCAACTGAAGGTCCACAATTTGATTTCGAGTCCGGACATTTTGTGAAAAAGATTTATTTTGGTTTTTTGGTGACAATAATTCCGCCCCCCCCGCCCGCCTATTCCCCATGACATTTTAATGGTCGCTGTTTGTTCAGGTCGAAATTACGGAGCAATGCCGAACTGAGGATGGCGAACATCTGGTCGAACAGGTCGGTCTTCACGCCACAATATTTTTTGCCAATTTTTATGTCGTTTTGAATTTTTTTTTTTCTTTAAAAAACTGTCCCTACCCGTTCAACACGTACTACTATGTAAATATTTTCATCTATTTGTTTAGACCTGGGAAATTCAATGGACAGTGCAGAATTTTCACGCGCTGCCCGATTGGTTACAGGACAACGAATTTTTGCATGACGGGCATCGTCCTCCTTTGCCCAGCTTTGCTGTTTGCTTCAAAAGGCAAAAAAAAATATTTGTTTTTTGTTTATTTTTTGGTGATTTTGATTACGATGGCTTTTTTCTGGGGTTTGGACCGAAATTTCCAAAAAAAAATCACCAGACGGAAGAAAATTGTTTTTCCAATTATTTAGTTTTGCTCATTTAGCATTCTCTCGTTGCACACCGAAACGGGCAACATTTGGACACATCTTATTGGTACAATACGAGATAAATATAGTAAATAAACAAAATTTAATTCTCATTCATGAACAATGATTTTGATTTTGAATGTTTTTTTTTTGCAAAATCAAAAAACTGACTGAAGTCCATTTAAGGTTGTTTGGCCTTTTTCTTCCTGGCGCTCTGGTTTCTCACTCGGCCCAACGCGCACATCCAATTTCAGGCATTGCCCGTGTTTTTTTTCAATACCAGAAACATTTTTAAAAGGAAACCAAATTTTGTTTTTATTCAGGAAAAGTTGGTGTTCTCCAGTTTCTTTCTCGGTGCCATTCTCTGTCTTGGTCTGTCATTCACCTTCCACACTGTTTCCTGCCATTCGAAGCCGGTGGTCCGCATTTTTAGCCGGTCAGTGGGTGCCTGCCTGCCTGCCCCCAGATTCGATTTATTTTATTTTTCGACACAACGCGTTGCTTGAACTGCTTGAAAAATTTTATTTACAAAAAAAATTGTTCTTCTTTCCAGGCTTGACTACATGGGCATTTCGTTGCTGATTGTTGGCTCGTTTATCCCGTGGATTTACTACGGCTTTTATTGTCGGCGTGAGCCGAAAGTCACTTACATTGCTGTGCGTTTAAATTTTTGTTTTTTTTTCAAAAAAAAAATTTGGGCTTTTATACAAAAAAAATAAAATAATAGAGTAAACTATTTTTTCCCCCAGATGATCGGCGTGCTTGGCCTTGGCGCAGTGATCGTTTCGTTGTGGGACAAATTTAATGACAAACGTTACCGGCCATTCCGAGCCGGCATTTTTTCCCTCATGGGGCTTAGTGGTGCGTGCGTGTAATTTGATTTCCAATATTTTTTTGAATTGTCCATTATTATCTGATTTTTAAAACCCATAATTTTTGAAATCATTCACTACTGTTTGGACAGGGCTTCCTTTCTGGGTTCCTATAATGTGTAGAGAGAGGCGTATTGCTAGGAATTTGGTATGGACTACTAGTACTTCTCCGACGAACTGAACTCTTGAATCTTGGTAAAATTTTGTCGATTGAGATCTCGATTGGTCCGGGTGTTAAAATGTTCAAAAATTCACGGTGGCGAATTGAAGAAGGTCAAATTTCTAAAAAAAATTTTTTGTTACTGGAAAAAAATCCATTTCATCGAGCAGGGGGAATGTTACATACCAGTGGGCCGGCCGGTGGTAATAATGTCAAAATTAGAACAACAACAACAAAGATTTTTTTCTGAATTTTCAGGAATCATTCCGACACTGCACTTTGTGTACACCGACGGGTTGCGCCGACTGATCGACGAGAACTCCTTCTACTGGCTGATCACGATGGCCCTCATCTACCTGTTTGGCGCGTTGTTGTACGCAACACGGACACCGGAACGCTTTTTCCGTATGCAGCATCAATTTGTTGAACATTTTTGCTTTTTCTTTCATACTTTCTCGGTTCATATTTCTTCAACAACAACAAAAGTGTCAGATTTCTGTTTTTTTTTGTTGTGTAATTGGGAATTTCACTTTTGAAAACATTCTTTGACCTAACCGACGCGAAAAATGTTCCCGTTCGGATTTAATTTGTATAAAAACAAATTTTTAGCTGGAAAATGTGACCTGCTCTTCCAATCCCATCAATTGTAAGTGTCGACCGGTTTTTTACAAGGGGAAAAACGAAAAAAAAAACTAAACACATATTATTTTGAACAAGGTTCCATGTTTGCGTCGTATGTGCAGCGCTCACACATTATTATGGCATCAGTGAGGTGGGGGTCACTTTGCTTTTTATTCAATTTTTTGGGGGTTCTTTGCTTTGCGCCGATGGGCGACGACGCCGTGAAATTTGTTTATTGATTTTTTCGAAATTTTTAAAGAAAATAGGCCTCCCCCCACAGCGCAATTTTTAGAAAATCAACATTTTTTTTTGTAATTTTTTCCATCTACCCATTTTTAGATGGCGATGAATCGGCTGACTGGCACCTGCCCAATGATCAGCAACACGGCATCCTCACACATGCACAACGAGCTTTAAGCGTGTTGACTAAATATATTATACTATCATCGTACATTTACTGTAATGAAAGGGCCGAACCCACTAATGATGGTGATTATAATGATGATGATTATACCAAATTTTATTATACCATAATTGGAGGATGAATGACTGGATGGATACGGACTTTGCCTAGGAGAGCACACATTTTTTTAAAAAAATTTTTGTTCGACCGGCAGGACCTTTTTGGCAAATGCTCTGTATTTATCGCGCAAATGGAAGTACTTTTTGTTAAGCATCGACTTTGTCGATCAATTTGCTAGAACTTGATTTTAACGGTCCTAAATATTTTGTTCAATTTACGGGGTTTGGAGATGTTCGGGCCCTGAATTCCGTACCTTACCATTCATTCATTTGCTTCTCCAAAGCCGAAGCTGTGTTAGGTATATATAATAAAAAAATGACAATTTCACGCACTCCCCACCATCTCCAATTTTGAATTTGGTCATTAATTATGAACGAGTAGACTAGCCATTGCCCCTGCTAGAATCGGGTCTGCCGTTGCTTAGACTTTGGTATGACAAATTGTAAAATTGGCGCTCCAATAAAATGCCGAAGCGCGAAAGCCCAACGAAATTTTTAACGGCTACACATGGTTGAATCGTATTCCGACCCCCACTCGACTGGTCGGTGGCCGCTTTTTGAACTAAACGGTACGGAACTAGCCGGGATCGGCGGCTGACTGGACAACAGCCTCTAACAGACGAGACAACTTTATTCGGAAATCCTACAGTACAAGAAATCGACAAAAAAAAATGCTCCTATGCCGTTGTGTGCTGTGTTGAGAGTGTATTTCTTCTGTTCATCCTTACGTCGATTTGGAAGCGGCGGCGGCCAATTGCTGTGCTTCGATATGGGGAGGCGGAATTGGGAAGAAGTCGTTGGCATAGTCGGAATCCCCTGACAAAAGAGCGCAAATAATCATCACATTATTTTTTCGATATTTTGGGAAGGGGTGGGGGGTGGGTCAAAGGCGTCTCCCATAAGAAATGGAATTTAATTCAAACATTTTCGTTTCAAAGGGTTTACCCAAGTTGGCAATTAGGGTTCAAACTGGGTTACCCGAGTCGAGCACGCATTAAATGATACCCGGATTTTTTCAAAATTTTTTTGTTTTAAAATTTTTTTATTTTCTTCCGAAAATCGCAACTACCCGGTCCGGTATATTTAACCGAATCCATCCGGAAATACGCGCCTGAGGACGACTCCAAAAAAATAAAATACCCGTCGGGTCCGAGCAAATTGTCCGCTCCCCTAATTTGTAAGGGTATCCCATTAAAAGTTCAAACATTTTTTATCGTTTAAACTAGTGTTCGGCAAATGGCATTTTCCGGTAACGGTAACGGTAAAACCGGTAATTACCGTTACCGGTTTTTTACCGTTCGTGGCCCAAAACGACCGGTAACGGTAAAACGGTAAATTTACCGGTTTTTACCGTTACCGGTTTTTACCGACCAAAAAATGCCGGTAAATCTCGGTAAACCGGTAAATTTTCAAAAACTTAAATTAATGTCCTTTTCTCCTGAAACAAACTCACAACAAATCTTTTCACGATATTTGTCTATGCAACCATTTCTTGATTTTTCTTCTGCACATTCCGATGACAATTTTAGGGGTGCATTTTTTCGTTTTTCTTAATCAATTTTTTTCAAAAAGAAGTTGGATTTTGGGGGATGTTTTTTTGGGTATTATTGCATTTTTCCAAAAGAATATTTTCTCCACACTGTTTGGAAATTTTTTTTCCAAATTTTTAACATTTTTTGTTGCGCAAACAATTCAAAATTTTTTTTGCCGATTTTTAGAAAATGCAAATTTTTCTGAGAATTCCGCTTAACTGCTGTCTCTTATACACATCTAGATGTGTATAAGAGACAGGTGCCGATAGGCGCCGCCGAGAAAATTTTGGAATTTTGACTCCCAATTTGTAATAAAAATTGGTCCAATTCGCTTCGAAATTTTCTCATTTTGAATATTGAATCAAAATATTATGAAAATCTTTCACAAAACCGAAAAATAAGGACGGAGGCCTAAATAAGGACAAATCATTTTGTGGTCTACCCCGAGACAGTGTCCTAGCCCTATCTGCCTTAGATTTCGTGTGGGGTGGGAGGGGATTTTTAGAATTTTTAAGAATTTTGTTTAGAAAATGGGCAAAAAATTGCGATTTTGGACTATATTTGAGTCAGACTTGACCCAAAATTTKTTTAAATTYAATGCCAAATTCAAAAATAAGCATCAATATTAGTTATAAAATTTTTACCGGAAACCGGTAATTTACCGCGGTAAATGACTTGGACCGGTAACGGTAAATCGGTAAATTTACCGATTTTTACCGTTACCGGTTTTTACCGGTTGGGACTGAAAGGCGACCGGTAACGGTAAACCGGTAAATTTACCGTCAATTTTTACCGATTTTTACCGGTTTTTACCGCGGTAAATTTTACCGTGCCGAACACTAGTTTAAACAATCATTCAACCTGACATAGACGTAAGTCGCTCCTGCTCAGCACGTTTCTTGTCCGCCTGCTTCGCCTCGTAGATGGCACGACTTAAAAATGGAAGTGAAAAGATTTCAATTGAAAATTCGATTTTTTTTAATGCAAACAAAGCAAAACCTTTTTGGGTTAAACCAACAAAAATGCCAACCTTTCCTTGAGAGCCTTGAGCTGTTCGTCGACAGTTTCAGTCAATGCGTCCACAGAGCTCACCACGTTTGCTTTCTAAAGTTGAACAAAACTCTCTCAATTTGTCAAAGTCCAAAATTAATTTGATCGGCAACGCAAAACTGTTGCCACAAAAATGGAAAAAAATTTATTTAATTTTGGTCATTATTTTTTCATCAAAAACAAAAATGCAAAACCTCAAATTGGAAGTTCAGCTTCGTCACCGCGTCAGCATCGGGCAAATTGAACTTATTGGCGAGACGATTGAGCTGCTCCCCCAACTGCTTTTTGATTTCCGGCGAAGTCTCCAGAAGCTCACTGAAAAACAATTGAAAAATTCGTAAGGGATTTCGTTTTTTTGTATCAAAAATCAAACAAAATAAAAAATCTTCTGAAAATTATCCTCCACCGTTATAAAATAAAAGCCAAAAAAAACCTTTGTTTGCCGACAACCTCCCGAATTTTGCTAAGGTAAGCGTTTGTGATCAGATCCGCCCCCTTCCTGCAAACGGACGAAGTGCCAAAAAAGGAACGTCGCACCAGAACTCCGCAAAACGCCATGTCTTTAAACGATGAAATTTGGTGCCTTAAATGTGATGTTTGTTGAAAGTGGGATTTGAGATTATAAGTCAATGAACAACGGCGAAATTTTTACTTTTTAACAAATGCTACGAATATTCATTGTAATTTATTAAAATCATTGGGGAACGGATAAAAAAGACATTTCCTTTTCAACAGAAAACATTTTTACATTTAGTAACGCATAATCATTTTGCCAATAGTATTGACACGAAAGAGACATAAATAAAAAATGAACAATAATTTCAAAAAAGCCAATTTTTTGATTTTTGAGGGTACATTTTTCGTTTTTATTGCATTTTTCTTAACAAATTTTCGGAAAAAGTGCTTGAAATATTGAATTTCTTTCAAAATTTTTCGGAAAATGCCTAAAAACTGCATTTTTTCAAGAAAAATGCCTAAAATATTGATTTATTAAGAAAAAATGGCGAAATATTGATTTATTCTCAAAAAAGCCAAAATATTGATTTATATTGACTAAAAAGTCGCTCTAATTGTAAAATTTTTCAAAATGAATGCTATTTCCGGGCTTCTCTCGTGATTCCCTATTCGCAAAAAAATAGGTTAAAACCTAAAAATCTCGTCTCTTGTGATAATATTTATTTGTCGGAGGAGGGAACAAATATATGTGAATGGATTAATTTTCAATGTTTTCTTCTTTCGTGAATTTGCGTCATTTCCCATGGTATTGCCGTGGATTCACTGTTTTGACGGCGGTTGGGCCCCTCATTCTTGTGTATGGCTTTTATCATTTTTGTTTAAATAAAATTTTATTTATTAAAGAATTTAGAATTTTAAATTAACCATGAAAATCCACAACATAACAAAAAGAAATTCCTTTTTTTCTTTAAATGAACATTTTTTATGTTTTTTGTTTGTCTCTTTTAAACACTCACCAGGGCGATGTTGGGCTCTTGCACCCATTTCCCCCGACACAATCGGCTCATCGAGCCACAGCACAAACGTCATCATCTTGGCCTCGACTTGGGAGTGGTCAATGGGGCGGTGCTTGCCCACTGACACATTGCATGTACGGAGTTGGCCAGCCGCTTCATTTTGACCATCTTCTGCTTCCATGACGCCCTTGTGCAGCTCGAGGATGGTCTGCAGGGATAAAATTTCCTTTTAAGAATTACTGTCCCAACTCCTCCAACTACCTGCAAAGTGATTTCGCCGCGCCGAAACTTCGGGTTTTCGAGAGTTGGTAAAAAGGCAGCGTCTCTTGCAAATGGCGAGTTGTCCCGCGCAAACGATTGCAGTGCAATTGCTTGGCGCTTCCACGGCCTTCCTCTTTTGTGCTGGGCATCACCATCTTCATCTTCTTCCTCATTTTCAGTGTCGGAGAGGAATTCGAGGGGGGAGGGGGCATTTCGGAATTCATAATATTAGGCAATCGCTAAATATGCCGGTTGTGTGGAATTGAATTAATTATTTTGTGAATAACCAAATTATTTAATAACTTTTACATCAAATCAGGGTTGCGATTTTGCCCCGGAAACGTGGGATTTACCACGTTTTGGGGTTCTTTGCCACGTTTTTTCCACGTTTTCTAAAGCTGGCACGTTTTCCACGTTTTGGGGTTGAATGCCACGTTTTTACCCCGTTTCAGCCTTAAATTCGATTTTTTACCATTTAATCCCAATTTAATGTATATATTTTAAAAATTAGTAAACATTTCGCCAAAAAATACGGACATTTTTTAAAAATTTTGATTGCAAATCCCTTATCAATCTGAGTCAAAAATTCAAAATTTTCTCGGCGGCGCCTATCGGCACCGCCGACCCCCCTGCCCCCGGAAGGTGAAACAATTGCAAAAAATTTTCATTTTTGAAAATTCCTTAACAAAATGCAATAAAAAGGTAAAAACACACCCCCTAAAAATCGACTTTTTCTGTCACCCGTGAAAAAAAAATCTTGGCTATGGGCCTGGCATAAGTACTTCCTATCTCAGCCAAATTTGCTCAAAATGGTGAAAAGTGGTGATAAATATGTTATTTAATGATTTCCGAGCAATTTTATATGGAATTAAAGGCTTAAAAAATTTTCCACGTTTTTGAAAAAAATTTCCACGTTTTTTCCACGTTTTTGAAGTCGTTTTCCACGTTTTTGGGTTTTGGCCATCGCATCCCTGCATCAAATAAAAGAAGAAGCCGGATGATAATTTGAAGTAGCGAGCTTAAGCCGGAGAAAATTTAAAAAAGCTGGGGCCCGGAACGGGAGTCGGATTTTTTTATTTTAAGGCTTCTTAAGAAGCAATTATTTTAAATTTTTCTTTTGGAAAAATTCTTTAAGAAAATGCAAAAAAACGGAAAATGCACCTTCTAAAAATCGACTTTTTGGCTTGGCCGCCCCTTCCAAAAAATTTCGGGTTAGACGCTTTTCCAATTGCCACGCGTTGCGTCGCTGCCCCAACAAATGTCAAAGCCACGAAATGTCACTACCAGCAGCAGTCGGAGGCGTAAGGAATTCCCCCCCCCCCCTTAATTTTTGGCTAACAAAAAATGACTAAATATTTTGCATTGGACCAATTTTTGTGAAACAAAGTCACATTTTAAATGTATAAAAGATGTTAAGCCAAAAGAAAAAAAGAGAGCATAATTCCCCCACACAAATTTGTCGCTAGCAACGGACAAAATTTGGTTCACTTTTCGTGGTTTTGCATATGCCAAGTGTGGTGAAATGTCCGTTTTGGCCTTAGGTGGTGAAATGTCCGTTTTAGCCTTAGGTGGTGAAATGTCCGTTTTGGCCTTAGATGGTGACATCTTCGGTTTTGGCCTTAGATGGTGAAATGTTGTGGAGCCGTTTTTTGGGTCGATTTTGTTCGTAACGCAAAGCTTCCAATAGAAAATGATTCGCAAAGAACAAATTGCCATTCTACAAAAAAGTAGCAGAAATCAAAAATATTTGACCAAAATCAACATCAATTTGGACGTTAAACAACAACAACAACATATTGATGATGATCCACATGATGACAACATGGACATGGCGGCGGTTGTTGAACCGGCCGTAGTCCCAGCAGACCAAGGCGACCCCCAGCAGCAGCAGGAAGAAGTAGCAGAACGTCGTGCCATTGTACACTTCCAGTCCGGAAAAACGCAGAAGGGCGGCACTTGCCTTTGGCTTGAAGGTGCTGGAAAACTAATAATAGAATCAGTTGGGGGATGGATGTTCGAGAGTCTCGACTCGAGAAATTTCTCGGTCTTTTATCGTGCCGAACACTAGCTCTGACCAATTGGACACTTTCTGGACTTTTAACTTAAGAAAATAATCAAAAAAGATTTTTAAAATTATTTTTAGCCATGAAAAGATTCATTGCTTAGGCTATCGCTACACCAAAATAAGCTCAAACTACTGGCGGTGCACTTTGCGTGACTGTCCAGCTCGCGCAACAATCGTCAAGAAGGGGGAGGAGGCGGCGGCGGAGGATGTGACGAATGGAATATCTGGCACCCTGGGGCCAAAGGCGCACACACATCCCCCTGAGCCACAAAAGCAAGAAGTCCGTGTCATGTTGTGGGTTGGCGGTTCCTGGGAATTCTTCGGTTCGACCGAACCGGACCGATCGAGATTTTGATCGAGAATCCTGAAAAATCTCTTCAAAAAGTACCAAGATGTCGATCGAGAATCTCGACCGTCCGGGCTCTAACTATGTAGGGATGTTCGAGACTCAAATGTACCGAGTCTCTCGAACATTGGACGGGGCGGTTTTTGATTTTTTCATTGAATATTTTTGATCGATTTGCAGTCTGAGGCACTACGCCACAAAATCAAACAATGTGTCCGGGCTGAGCCGAGCTTAAAACCTGCTCGTCTCTTGGCCCAAGCGCGCCGTTCAATGCCCGCAGATGAGGCGGCCGGCGTGGTGGCGGCCATGGCGAGTTCCGGCAAGGCGTTGAAGGAAATGGTTCGGCGTCAGAAGAAAAGGGCGATTATGCTTGACAATGTGGACAACAACAACAACAATAGCACACCCCCCCCCATTGACTGTTTGAACTAGGGTCGACAAATCCCGACTGCGTTCGGGGAGGGAATAGTCGGGAATCGGGGTTGAAAGGTCGGGGAAGAACAAATTGTCGGGGAAGGCACTGTTGGGTCGGGGATTAATCTAAAATCGTAGGAGTTTTCGGAGTCGGGGAAGGCACTGTCAGAGTCGGGTAAGGCACTGCCGGGGTCGGGGATTGATCCAAAATCGTCAGGGGTCGGGATGCCAACCTGACTACCCTTTTCTTTATATGAGTTAAAACTTTAAAATGAAAATAATTTTAAACATCAATCATTAAAATAAAATAAAAAATATACAACATTTTGGTGGCAATAAATAGTGAATGAATGAATGAATGGATGGCGTCGCAATGTTTGATTGTTTGAGATCGAGCGGCTAAACAACAAAAAGAATGCCAATGAATCCCTTCGCCTCTGTCGGCACAGCCCGCCGCAGAGGCCGTACAGGTACGGGTTGATCACCGAGTTGAACACGATCATGCCGTGCAAAAAGTACACCTTGAAAATGTTGAGTTGTAACTCTCTTTGGCTCAAACTAAGTAAGTTGCGCGCCTCATAGTGCCGGCGATAGGCGCCGCAGGGGACAATTTTACAAAAAAAAGCATTGCCCCCTCCCTCCGCCCCTCCAGCTCTTACTTTGTTCGCATGTCGGCATTTCTGAAAAAAAAATTCTCGTAATTTTTCTAATTTAAATTCATAAAATTTGTATGAAAAAATGTCACACATTGTTAATTTTTGCATATCATCATTTAGCTTGCATGCTTACCGGTCATTGTGGTGATCTGTTGAAAGCTGAGCCCCGATACATGAAAATCCGACCTCTAGTAATGAAAGGCCTAAATATGTGAATTCGACGGTAGTTGATTTCACAGTACATCGACATTTTACGTCAATATTTCACTTTTTTTAGTCAATATAAATCCGATCTCTAATCATTACAGTAAATGTCATCTGGGTCAACATTTTGCTGGGAGCAAATAAAAATTCAAATTTATGATAAAATAAGATTAATCCCAAAAGTGAATGTCCGTCCATCCCCCATTTTTGGGTCAACATTTTGCCCAAGGCAACGTCCATTCAAATATTATAAGATAATCCCAATTGTGTGGCTAAAAAACCCCATAAGGGGGACCTTTTTATTTTGCAGAATTTGTTATTTTTGTCCAATTTTCTTAACAATTCGTTATTTCAAAAATTTAAATTTCAACAAATAGGAAAATTCTTCTCGGCGGCGCTTATCGGCATCGCCGAAATCCGCTGAAAACATCATATTTGGGATTTCAAGGGTGCTGATCACAAAGAAGATAATATTTTATTGATCTGACAACATCCATGATTTTAAATTTATGATTTTTAAATATTAATTCATTTTACATTTTAACACTTTTTAAATACGGGCAACCAATTATGCCGGCGGCATAAACACTGCACAATCTTGTCCAAAATGTCTGCAAATGCCCCCTTATCCATTTATAATTTATGTAATGTGACAATTGTTGTCTGGTTCTTGTCCAGCGTTAGAGTGGACTATCTCATTAACATTTTATTTTAAAATTAAATCACAAATCAAATATTTAAATGTTAATTTAATTAAAACAAATCTTAATCAGATTTTAACGTAACATGCCATTTTCGGCCGAATCAATCAACAATGGAGGCGACGACATAACAGCTGATCAGGGTACGAAAATCGAAAATGTTGACACCACCTCTACCTACCCTTACACAATTAATTGGACAGACACACTATTTTCAGAACATTTGTGGCCAACCTTTGCCAATAATTTGGACCCTTCCGACGAAGTGCGTCTTTTGCGGGACAGAATTGCTCAATTAGAACGCCAACAAACGCTAATAATGCCAACAACCACTTCAACAAGCACGGAGCTGCGGCGGCTGGCACATCGGGCAAGCGAGCCAAAATTGCAACAGAACACGGAGGAGATGAACCAGCGGCGGGTAAGGAGGTGCAAGCAAAGATTGCCGTCGCCGGTGCGTTTTATTTTATTTTTATTTTTTGTCAAGAAAATAAAAAAATATAATTTCCCGGTTGGTTTCCATTAGGGTTCAGCCCCGTCCCCGAACCCCGACTTTTTCCGTCCCCGAGGGGTCGGGGCTGAACCCTAGTTTCCATCATAAAAGGGATTCGTCGATTCATTCTCTCATGCGTAAATTTTTGAATGAAAAAAAAACGCCTAGACGACTAGCAACAAATTTTTAGAACAATTTTTTTTGGTTTGGAAAAAATTTCGATCTACTTGTTACACAGTTTTTTGCACAAAAAACGACTTTTCTATATAATTTTCTCTTACAAATGAGGTGCTAAAAAATCAAAAAAAGCGTTTAAACCACCGGGGTTTTTTTGCATCGGTTTAAAATTAAGGAAAAGTTGGCGGGTTCAACCGCGACGGCGGCCGCTTTCACACCGTCTACAAACAGAAGGCTGCTGCAGCGGAAGCGGCCGAAACGGAGAAGTACAAGGCTGAGCTCCTCACGCTCAACGTGCGGTTTAAGCGGGCACGGGTGGAAAATGCATACTTGGACGGTCTTATGAAGAAGGCCCGTTTTTCTATGCTGCAGCATGGCAATCGTCAAGTAGCCAAATTTCGGGTATGGGTGCATTTTAATTAGAGATCGGACTTAGGGGGATCGATTGAGAATCGCGAAAAAATTTCGTCGAGATTTACCGAGATTCCGATCGAGAATCTCGATCGGTCCGATCGCTAATTTTAATTTTGATTCATCATGTGGCACCACAACCCTTTTAAGCACCATAAAGAAGTGCTGGTCTACGACCAACAGCATCTGCAGCAGGCGGCAGCATCCGAAGATTCGCTCCCGCTTGACGAAGAAGTGCGAGACGGAGGCAAATGAACAGCAGGGGGATGCCAAATGATGAATCATTTGTCAGAGGCAAAAAAGCCTCATTTTGCAGAATCATTGTTATAAAAAAATGTTCAGAGGCTTATATTTTCGATGAGAGAGGCATCTTTTTGTTCGACATTTGGCAAAACGCCTGCGGGAGGGGAATTAATCTTTGCCCAACGAAAAGCGACTTGGACCAATTTTTGTGAGACAAAATTATAAGTGGTTGAAATGTCCGGGTGATGAAATGTCGGTTTCCCCCCTAGGTGGTGAAATGTCCGTGTTGGCCTTATGTGCCATGAAAAGATTCATTGCTTAGGCTATCGCTACACCAATTATAAGCGCAAACTACTGGCGGTGCACTTTGCGTGATTGTCCAGCTCGCGCAACAATCTTCAAGAAGGAGGAGGCGGCGGCGGAGGGGGAGGATAAAACTTCAAATGAAAATAATTTTAATTATCAATCATTAAAATACAATAAAAAATATACACAACATTTTGGTGGCAATAAATAGCTTTTTTGGGACTAATGAATGAATGAATGGATGGCGTCGCAATGTTTCATTGTTTGAGATCGAGCGGCTAAACAACAAAAAGAATGCCTATGAATCCCTTCGCCTCTGTCGGCACAGCCCGCCGCAGAGGCCGTACAGGTACGGGTTGATCACCGAGTTGAACACGATCATGCCGTGCAGGAAGTACACCTTGAAAATGTTGAGTTGGAACTCTCTTTGGCTCAAACTAAGCAAGTTGCGCCCCTCATAGTGCCGGAGATAGGAATTTTACAACAAAAAACGCCTTTAAATGATCGAAATTGGAAAAACTGTTGAATGCCCCCCCCCCGCCATTCCATCACTTACTTTGTTCGCATGTCGGCTGAACAGCTCGGGGTCGACGAACTGGATGAGCGCAAGAAAATTGTATGGCAACCAGCAGGCAAAATAGCCGACCACCAGCAGGAAACTGACCCGAATGGCACGATTTCTGACAATTTGATGTTAAAATTTATTTTTTTTTTAAATTCCGAGGGACGTTCTACCTGTTCGATTTGGCACTGTATGAGGACGATTGTCGATGCCGAATTGTGGACACGAGCAGCTGTGTCTGAAACATGGGGATTGGATTTTAAATTTTTTTTTTGTAAAAATTGTTGTGCCTCATTCGACGTGCTGGAGCTGTTCCTCTGCGGCTGCTGTTGCTGCTGCTGTACACCGTTGATGGGCGTCGGCGAGCTGTTTTTCATGTTGGTTGGCGAAACTGCGCGCTGTCCGTTGATCACAATCGTCGGCTTGTCGCTGGACGGGTCGTTTAAAGCTGTAAATTGGCTTCGGGGTGTCGTCATGTTCTGGGAGGTCGGGAAGTTCTTCGGGCCCAGTGGGGTTGGGGAGCACAACTCTCTGTTTTCAGTTCTATGTGCCATGTTTTCGTTTTTAAAACCCGTCCAAGTCCAAGTCAATTGAATGTTTTAAACTTTCTAGTGCTTCCCCCGACCCTTCGGTGGCGAGAATGTCGGGGGTTCGGGGGGAAAACAAATTCGAAAAGTTCCGGGGACTCGGGGACCAAAAATGTCGGGAGTTGAGTTTGGTGAACAAAACCCAACGTTAAAAAATAGAAATTTTTGCATATCATCATTTAGCTTGTGCATGCTTACCGGTCATTGTGGTGATCTGTTGATAGCTGACCCGCGGGCATCGGTTCATTTCGCTCATTTCTGAAAAAAAAAATTCTCGTATTTTTTAATTTAAATTCACTTTTTCTAATTTAAAATTCACAAAATTTTTTATGTAAAAAATTTCTCTCTCAATGGGGACAAATTTTTTGCGAACATTTACAAGGAATTTTAACCAACAAAAAGCATTCGGACCTGCTGCAATTGTGGCACGGACCGGCGCGTCCCCGGCGGCGTGTACAGCCCCCGCGCATTCAATGCCCACGCCGCCGCCGGCGCCGCTTTTGCCCGCGGTGCTCAATTCGAACAGCGACGGTTTGCTGTTCACGTACACCCAACAGGAGAGCAGAACGTAGCAAAGCTTAAACAAAATGATTTAAAATTATATTCTTTAATTTTGAAAAACAATGACCATTGTTAAAAAAATTATTAATTTAATTTAATTTAAAGGAAAAAATGTAAATCATTTTAAATGTTAAATTCAATTTTTGGAAAAGATCATCTAACAACCAAAATTTAATTTATTCTGAGAAAAATAATGAATTTTAATTTAAAAAAGAAGTTTTTTTTTTAATGTGGACAGAAAAAGGATAAAAAATAAATTCATTAATTAATTCAAAAATAAACTTTTAATTGGAGAAAAACAAAATACCAAAATAATAAATGCGGGCACCCAAAAGATGAGCATCATGTGCGCAATCACGTAAATTGACTCTTCGTGCATTAGCTGAACAAAAAATGTATTAAATTTTGCGAAAAAAGCACTATTTTATTAAAAACAAGAAAAAAACTTTAATTGAATCCAATATATATTTTTATTAAATTAATTATTAAACATTTTACAAATCCACCATCCCGGGCCAATAAATCTTTGCTTCAACCGTAACCGATTCGCAACATTCGTAAAGCCATTCGAAAAGTTTCTTGACAAAATATTAAGCTGAGCCTTTATTTATGATTGGACAAACTTAACAAGGGCCAGAAAACCCAAAAAAAAAGAAGAAGAAACGTTAGTTTTCTGGCCATAACTTTTTTTAGCAATTTGTCCAAGCGTAAAGGCTCTTAGCTTATCTAATATAGCTTTATCTCGTCAGTCAAGAGGAGCTTTCTCGAATGGCTTCAAGAGAGTCGCGCGCATCGTACGGTCTGAACTCGGCGGGGTTCAGTAACCCGTGGACTGTGCGGAGACTGACCGTTGTCGTCGATGCCGTCGCCGTCGCGTCTCTTTGTGCCACGGCACGTTGAATCTCCCACATTTGCATCTGTCTCTTATACACATCTAGATGTGTATAAGAGCATGCTGAAAAATGTGTTTCAACAATTTTTGCGTTTTCTTCTTCTTTTTGTCGATACTAGGGCTGTCTCTTATACACATCTAGATGTGTATAAGAGACAGAGTCGGGGTCGGGGACGAAAACCCCGACTAAAAAAAGTCGGGGTTCGGGGACGGGGGGAGCCAATCCCTCGTCGATCGATACCATTGGCTCCATGGCGGATTTTCAAACGCTTGGAATGAACGCCAAACGGCAAATTGTGGCAACGAAATGAGTGCGGCGGTCAGCCACGCGACCAACAGCATCAGTCGCATGCGACGGGCGGCCTAAAATTTGTAAAAAAAATTTTTTTTGTTTTTTATAACAAAAATTTTGAAAACAAAACAACAAAAAATGATTTAGGTAAGTTTGAATTTTTTTTGTTTTGTTTAAATCGATATTTAATTTTTTGTAAACACTTTTCGCATTTTTACAGTACTTGATCCGGATTACGATGCGAAGCGCTCAGCACGGAGAGGAGGCGATCGAGCGCAATACAAACAATCACGTTTGAAGAAATCTGATAAAAATAAATCATTTAGAACAAAAAATAAATATTATTATTAATTTTGGTACTAAAATAAATATTGTTATTAAATTTACAAAAATAAATATTATTATTAAATTTTGTTCAAAAATAAATTATTAATTAAAAAATTAAAATAATTAACCATTTTATGAAACTAAATTTAATGAAAGAAAACAAAAACAGCATAATTTAATAAAATTTTGTAAATTATTTATATTATTTAATTAAATTTAATGGTAAATTATTTATATAATTTTAATTAAATTTAATGTAAATTATTTATATTATTTAATTAAATTTAATGAGGACCTGAAACGCGAATGTATGCATAAATTTGATGAAACGGCACAAAAAGTCGCCTCCCCGCCAATCGTATGTGACAAGCCTTGAAAAAATAAAATAAATTTCTTCTGAATTCAACGGTTTAAAATTAATCTTAAAAAGTTATTAAAAATTGAATTTTTAAATATTATTAAAAGAAATTGCTATTCAAAATTTCTTTTATTAATTTACCAGCATGCCCTGGACGGTACGTACACAAACAGGACAAGCAAGTCAGAGTAGTTCAAATGCTTCTTCAAAATGTCCAGTCGGGAAGAGACGGGGCGCTCAGAAATCTGACAAAAATTTTTTTTTTAAAATTCCATCAAAAATTTTTTCGTAATTTTTGTTTCGACCTGTGTCCAGGCGGCCAAATTCAGCGGAGCGCCCACAACAAACAGAACAATTAGCGAAAACAATTCCACATAATCGCTGGCAATTTTCTCCGGCGGCGCTTGCACAAACGCCTCAATTTGTTGTTGGCTAATGGGCAAAGAGTCGACCATTTTGTAGACAAAATTTGACAACAAAAAAAAGGCTGAATTAAATTTGAATAATAAATTTTTTTTGAAAAATATATTTTTGGCGTGCTGCACTGAAAAAATGGGATGGAGACGAATCAAAATGCCAACAACATGCTTAAGACGGTCAAAATGCCAACCGGCCAAAATGCCAACATGCTTAAGACGGTCAAAATGCCAACCGGCCAAAATTCCAACCGGCCAAAATGCCAACATGCTTAAGACGGTCAAAATGCCAACCGGCCAAAATGCCAACATTTATATAAAATTAATTTCTTTATAATAAAATAATAATAATGCAAATTTGGCCAATTCTGTCCGGCTTTTATAGGGAGAGGCGGGGCTAGGGGGGGGGGATAATTATTTTCTTCCATTTTAGTCTCCCGTCCGTCCGTCCGTACATTGTGTGAAATGTGCCCTTTCTTAGAATTGTGTTAGGCGCTACGTGTGAGAGTAAATTGGCACAAAATGAATTGGCAAAATTGGCACAAAATGAATTGGCAAAATTGGCACAAAATGATAATGGTAAAGTCCAAACATTTTTATTGGGTAAGCGGACGGCGTTTTTGGGGTGCCATTTTTGTTGGCAGAGAACAAATTTGTGTGCCCTTTTTATAAAGGCACAATAATTGGTTGTGAGAAAACTTGGACAAAAATGGTCGTTTTGGCACACACTACCCCCAATTTAAAATATGTGGCGTTCTGTTAATCAACAAAATTTAAACAAAAATTGGCACCAATCGTCAACATTTCTAGACGCGATTAGAGCCCGCGGATAGGACAAGAGTCCTGCCAGGATTTTTCAGGACTCCTGATCCGGAATGCTGGTATTTTCGTCGAAGCACCAGGATCAGGATATCCTGGAAACAGGATTTTTAATCCTGGTAAATCCTAATCCTGGTCATTTCCAAATCCATGGATCCTAATCCGGAATTTTTCAAAAATCCGGGCTCAAGACGCCATAATTAAGCAAAAGCTGATCGATTCGACTTTGCGCCCACAATTGAGTTAAGCGTGCCGCCCATGGCGCCAAAACTTCGCGCCTAAAAATTTGTGCCGTTTTATGCCGAAATTGTGCCGCGGAGCGAAGCGCCGGGGCGCTTAGCTTTTGCTCAATTGTTGACGAATTTCTAGACTTTGGCGCCAGTCTTTTGTCTTAGCTTAGTTGGTCGGCGCTGGGCCATGACAACGTTTTAAGATTTGGACGGCGCCGAAAC
>MEIZ01000049.1:393163-425443 GCA_001723225.1 Globodera ellingtonae
TGGCGCGGCACACAACAAAAGAGGGCTCAGAAGTACAAAAAAAAATGCCGCGCAGATTTCTAAAGATGGACACCAAAAAGTGACGAGCAAAATAATGATAATGAGAAAATGACAAATTGGAAAAAGAAAATATTAGCAATTTTGTGATTTAATTGAGAGCTCTGGTTACTAAAGACCGGACGGGATTGGGATCCCGTCGGAATTCCGTCGGAATTTTCTCGGAATCCCGTCGGAATCGGCATTTGTCGGTGTCCTATCCCCGATCGACCATTTTTGGGCACTTTTCGGGATTTAGTCGGGGAGCCCGATCCCAAAAATCGGTTTAGCCGGTCTCCACTGGTAATTTAAAATTTTTAATTGTTGAATTGTCTCTTAATGGATAAGAATAATTATGACTTTAATATTCCCTAGTGAAGTGCCCATACATAAACATAAAAGTGGCACTAATGAGCTAATTAGTGACTATTAGCAGAAATAGATGTGAAAAAGATTGATGTGTGTGAGAGGCAATGAGAAATGACACTTTTAGAGGGATAAAAAAATATTATTGGGACGCGTGAAGCTAATTTTAGAAGGCTAATGAGAACGGGAAACTGTCATTTTACACATTATGGCGACAAATGTGGTCTTTTGTCGTTATGATAGAGCTCAAGCACGACAAAATGACAACGACAAAATGTCGAATCGGGGAAAAAGGACAAAATGTCTAAAAAAAAATGACAAAATGTTGAATAAGGAAAAACGACAAAATGTCTAACGACAAAACGTCCAATAAAGGATAACCGACAAAATGGTGCCATTTTGACAAATTTTGAATTCGTAAAAGTTTCAAAAAGCGCTCAAATGCTTGCTCATTATGAACGGAGGCGGGGGAGCGCAGCTTAAAAGCTCAAAATCTCATCAAAAAGCTCCAATTCTAATCCCCCATACAAAATGTCGCGCGTTTAAGCGCCTCCGGCGTTAATTTTGTTGCAGAATAAGAAGAAGCGGTGCTTCTTTGCAAGGCAAGCAAAACAAAAAAAATATTAATAATCGAAACAAAAATTACCCGCAAAATAATAATCTCTTTTTTTTGACAAAAAATTTTGGGGGTTTTTTTAAATAATAAAAAGACTCAAAACGACGACGACGACGAAGACGACGCAACCAACCCAATCTCGTGGGCGGCGGCGGTGACAACTGATCTATGAAGACTCCCCCCCGCCCCCCTCAAAGATAATAAAATAAAATCGCGGAGGCGTGACACTTTTCAAAAAAATAGTTTTTTTGTTGTTGTTTTACTTCGTTTATCGATGGAATGGAGTTAAAGAAATGTTTACTAAAATGGGGGGGGGGGGGGAGGGGAAACCCCAACAACAAAAACTCATAAAATAACACTGATGAATAAATCATGATCAAATAAAATCGTCTAAACAAATCTGCTGAGAGGTCGCGCGATCAGTTTATACTGACAAAGCAAATCCGGATCAAGATCAGATCAAAACCAGATCATTTAAATACAAAAATCCAACTGATCATAACTAAGAATCAACTATTTATTTAATCAATTTGTAGTAAAGACACAACAGACTCTTTTAATGATTTAAATCAGACTGATCATTTTAACCCAAAAACAGATGATGATCAACAAAAAAGAGCTAGGGCTTTAAATATCAACTATTTTATTTAATTAATTTGTATTAAAGACACAACAAACTCTTTTAATGATTTAAATCAGACTGATCAGACTCAGACCAAAACCAATCATTTAAATACAAAAATCCAACTGATCATATTAAGAATCAACTATTTTGTTTATTCAATTTGTAGTAAAGACACAACAGACTCTTTTAATGATTTAAATCCGACTGATCAGACTCAGATCACTACCAGATTATGACCCAAAAACAGATGATCAACAAAAAAGAGCTACAGCTTTCGAATCTAGGCGTGATCTGTGTGTTGTAAATCGCTCAAGTCCGAGCAGTTCGCTCTTCGCTTCACCTTGGCGCTAACGCGGAACATTTGGCCATGGCCCGGCACAACAAAGTCGGCCATGCACAAAATTATGCGACGATTTTGCTCCTGAATTGTGTCATTCCATGCCAACGGACGCCACATCATTGGACGATTCAAATCTTCCGCATAAAATTTGAACAAAAATTTTAAATATTCTTTTTTTAAAATTTTCGTAATTATGGACAGGAAATGTTTGTTATAAAAAACACTTTTTGTTAAAACAAATTACGGCTTAACGGGACTTAACTAAAAGTAGTTTAAGGAATTGAATTTAAATTTTAAAAGGTCTTAGAATGGCACGAAAAAGGACAAAAAAAAATTATATTAATTAGATTTTTTATTATTAATGACAAAAAATCAATTAAACTTCATTACCGTAATGAACACATCGCCCGAGACCACTACGGTGCCGTACCCATGCGCGTTCTTTGAAATTTTAAGTAAATTTGCTTTTTAAAAGAATTAATTAATTATTTATAATCAATCAAATTTCTAAATTTAATTAAAATATTCGTAATTTTCAAATTGAACACTTTGACAACGACGCTGATGTCCTCAGAAGTGTGCCCTGGAGTGCTAATGAGAGCCACATTTTTTGTCAATTGATGTTTGGCATTCTGTGAATAAAGAAATAATATGCCAAAACATTTTTAAAAATTCAAATTCAAACTTCGAATAAATCCGTGAAATTGAATTTGGTCCGATAGTGTGACATGACGCCTTGAAAATGGATGGCATCCTGCAGGAAAATGTGGCATAATAATAATAATAATTAATTAAATAAATTTTACCGGAAAATCGTTTGTGTTGCCCGAATGGTCCGGGTGTCCGTGTGTGATCACCACATAATTCACTGCTGGAGGTGCAATGTTACGTTGGCTGAGCTCTTGTTTAGAGAAAAAAAATTTACAGAACGCCAAAAACCCCAATTATTACAGAACGCCAAAAACCAATTAGTTACAGTACGCCAAACCGGTTATCGTTTGAATTTGTGCAAAAAAACTTTAGGGGGGAGGAGGGACCTTTCTAAAAATGTTTTTTTTCCAAAAATTTCAACGATTCAAAAACCGCTTTAGGCAATTTTATTTTCTATTGGAAAAGTCGTAATGACGATTTAAGTAAAAAATTTTACATAAATTTACTATTTTAAATTTAGCAAAATATTAAAATGTTTTAAAATATAGAATAATCTTTACGTTTATTTCAACAAATTCTAATCTCCTCATTTTATATTTAATTAAATATTTGAGATAAATAATATCATTTTTTATTGAATGTATAATTAAGTTTATAAATAATAAATTATGTGACTTTATAATAATAATAATTAAAATAATAGACTAAATTTGCGCTTTTGTACCAACTTTTAATCAAATCTGTCCGCCCGTTAATGTCAGTGCCCATTCCCGTGTCCACTAAAATTGTCTTCCCGCCGTCGTTGATCAGCGTTATGCTGGCAACAAAAACGTATTCCGTGTCGTCCAATTGTCTGGCAAATCCCTTGGGGGCATTTCAAAAATATTAAAAATTTAAAAAATATTATGCTTAAGAATTGTTAAAGTTCAAATTCATGTCAAATTATAAGCATACTATTTTTAATAATTAATATATTAAGATTTTGTAAATATTTTTTAATTGTTTCTTTTACCTCTCTTAATATTTCAACAATTGCATTTTCATTATTTCCATTCTTGTTAGGAACTTGGTAGAAAAATGATTGATCTTCTTCTTCCCGTTCCATATTTCTGTAATAAAAACAAAAATATAAATAAAATTTATGTTTAAATTTTACTATTTCCGGTTTAGCAATTTTTGTTATATTGTTTTTATTTTGTTGATTGTATTAGGACAGAAAAAATAACTTTAAAAAGCATTGCCATATCATTTATGGAACATGCACATAACATTGATCAGTGCATTTGATCAATCTCATGACGGAATTGTACACCGTTCAAAATACGAAAAGAAAAGCATCAAAAAATCAAATATTCAGTGATCATTTTAGAATTAAATCAGATCAAATTATTTGATCATCCAGCATAAAGAATGATTGATTGATCAGATCGTTTGATCACTTTCCGATCAGAGATGATTTGCAAAACATTTGTTTACCCCGCGGCACTGTTGTTTTTATTTGTTGCGACCATTATACGGCCCAACAATTGTTGTTTTTGCATCGGTTGGCCAATGTTTGCGTTGTCATCATCAGAAGCCGAAGCAGTAACAGCAGCAGCGGTTGAAGGCGTCATCTTCAAGGTGGTCACCTTCTCAACACGGCCATCCCAACTTCTGACACTGTCCGTGCCCTAAATATAATAGTAACACTAATAAAATATTTTTATTTAATTTTTAAACAGGTTGGGATTATTCTAAACTTTTAAATATTAATTATATTTTTATTAGATTAAATATATTTAACTAAAATAAACTAATTTTACTTTTTCTTGTCCTTTCTGTTCCAATTTGTAAGCTTTGTCCATTGCTTTCGAATGTGGCGGCTTCATCTCGTCTGCTGGCGGAATGTTTCCATTCAACATGAACAACGACTGCTCCATGCCGTCGTCATGTCCAATGTCAACGGACACCGGCACGGTGCCAATCACTGTCCCGCGCGTCGCAGAATTTGTTGATGCGGCAGTCCTGTACCGGAGGGGATTTTATGGGTCGTAATAAAATTGAATAATAAGGTTTTTTAAGTAGTAATTATGATGTACTGCTCCATTTTCTTTTACCCGAATTTGAACTTGGCATGGTGTTCATCTCTAATTCCGCCTCCTTCTGCTGCAGGCGTTTGTTTTGAAAGATTTTGCATTTTTGGCGTAATGTTCATTGAATTTTGATTCAAAATTTTCTTATTTTGTTGAAGGCTCACAAAATGCTGAAAAGTTTAAATTTTATTATATAAATCACATTCAACTGCTGACAAACCTGTAAAAATTTTGCCAATTTTTCATAATCTTCGGGCATTTTGTTTGGTGCTTCAACAATTGAGGAATTCTTTGCTGGTGCAACAAAATAATTATTCTCCGTTTTACGCACATTTGAAGGCATAACAATTTGAAACTTAATTTTAAAATATTTTTTTCAACAAATTAATTGAGACCAAAACCAATACGTTCAGATTTCGGTCTACGTACATTTTCGGGTAAAAATTGGTCTAAAATTCCGGACATTTTCGGGTCCGGACGGGTCTAAACTTACGCGTTTCAGAGATTTACGGGTCTGAAATTCCCTGTTTCCGTACATTTTCTGGTCTAAAATTGGTCTGATTGGCTCCGGATGAGTCTAAACTTCCGAGTTTCAGAGATTTTCGGGTCAGGAATTCCGGTTTCCGTACATTTTTGTTGTTAATTTTATTCAAAATTCATTTTTTTATTAAACAACCAAAAATTGACTGACCGGTTGAAAGTTGGGGGCATCCATGCGCGTCAATTTGTTGTCCTCATTCAGCAACACATCGTCCATTATGTTCATGTCCGGGTCCGGAAGTTGAAGCGGGTCAGTGACGTCAATTGCAAGCCGTGAAATTGATCCTTTGCCACGTCTGTTGCTGCTGCTGCTGGTGGTGGCGCCGCTGCGGCCAATAAAGTCCCTAAGGCGATGCCGAAATTGGGATGACGTCACTAAAAAATTTATTTAAAAAAATTGTGCGCAAATTTTGTGGTGGAAATTTCAATAAAAAATTGGTTGGTGGCTTACCGTTTACGCCAAAATTTAAATCAGTCACAATTTGTGGTGCAGCAGCATATAGCAATGGCATGAACAAGAATAATAATAATGATATGGCAAAATGTGTTACAATGCTTAGATTTGATGCCGTTATTAATCCAATGCCATTCATCATCTTCATTGAAATAAATAAATATTTTTTATGGAAAATAAAACAAACAAACGGTGCCCCTTTAAATGTAAAAATTTGGACGAATTTTAAATTATTGTTAGATTGTATTATTGTTTTTATTAAAAATGGAAATTTTGTAATATTTAGCTATGATCAGATCACAATTCAAAAAAGCTGACCAGATCACAATTCAAAAATGATTAGATCTCACTCCAAAAGTTGATCAGGTCTCTGAACGTTGGTCAGCCAGCATCTTTTAAAATCTGATCTTTAGATCACTTTAAAATTTTGTATTACAAAAACAGAGCAGGCAGATCAGCAGATCATCAAGCGTTAAGAAATTCAAAAGTTGTGCACCACCAGCAAGCAGTATGCAAAATGAGGTTGTTCCGTCCGTCCGCCCGCCCGTCCGTCGTCAAATTGGTTCCTGAAAGTGAAAGAAGCGACCGACCACAGCAGCAACACAACACACCCAACAATAATTAATAATGGCGGTGGCGGCGATGGGTGGGCGAATTCGACGCTAAAATTTTTGTTGAATGATCCGCGCGTCAAAATCTAAACAAAATTCGAAGTCAAAGAAAAGAATATTTATATTCACTTTCACTTTCACTTTGAGAAAGCGCGAAATGATCAATGGTCAATTAATTCATTATTATTAAGTGCAAATGATCAGGCTTCTCTTATGATCAAAAAATTCACGAAATGATCAAAAGCATGCATGATATGCGACTTTTAGCAATTTGGTGGTTCTTTTGTAAATGTAATAAAAATGGACGATCCCGGTTTCTAAAAAAAAGTTTAAGTACTTTTTTTAGACGAGCCCATCACTTTTTACAGCTAGAACATATTTTTATAAATAATCTGACCTTTCAAATGACACCAAATTTATCTGATTCGCTTAAGTTTAAAGAGACTTATATACTCATTTAAGCGCCAAAAATCAATGTGCAAACATGTGCCAACGGTTATAACTTTTTTCAAACTCAACCAAATCAAATATAAATGGTATCATTAAGAGGCTCAAATTTTCTAGAATTTTTCATCAAGCAAAAGCTAAGCGATTCGGAAAGGTTTAAAAACTCTAAAGAAAATTCAATGGTGTGGATACAGTATCCGACATGCTGTCTGTGCCGCTGGTTATTTATTTGAATTAGTGGGAAATTGCGTAAAATTTTGGCGTTTCGCCAAAAAAGAAAGAAAAAAATTAAATATTTTAAGCTAATTTTTCGGTGCATATTCGACATTTTATGCATATTTTGGCCCTTTTGGAACATATAAATCCTTTCCCTAGTAATTAAAAAAACCCTTTCAGGTTTTTAGACACAAATTTGAATTTTGTTTGTATTTTCAACGAAATTATAATGTCGGACAATGCGAGCAAAGCGAAGAAACCGTTGAAAGAAATGTAAGTTTTTTTTTATTTAAAAAAAAAAACTTCTGCAACCCCTACCAAAGAATTTGCAAAGTCCCCAAACTAATTGAATTTTTGTTTTTCAGTTTAATTTGTGCCGACATTATGTTCGACGTGTTCGCGTTTTGTGGCCATTTTATGCTCGGACTGAAAGCGGCGCGGCTCAGCGATCGCTTTGATCGTTTGGTCGACGAACACTTCAAAACCAAAGAGCGCGCGTTGGGTCGATTGGCTGTTCGTCGCGCACGGCACGGACATGGCGCTGAAATTGTCAAATTCATTGACTGTAAACGGAAGCGCAGTCTGTTGTTTCCGCAAGAACCGCTGCCAGCCAAAGTGGTCGGATTCGAACACCTTATGATAAGGTTACATTTCTAAAAGTTATTTAAAATACATAAACCACGGGACTCCAATACGTACTTGAATGGCGCAAGTACAATACCATGAAAACTGACCCATCGTACTTAAACATTTGGAGTGTCTAGTTGCTTTTGAGAATGTACTTGAAAATGGGGCATTTAGCTTAAAATTTAAAAAAACATTCCCGGCGGCGGAGCCCTCAAAAATTCTTTCATTTTTGAATGCACAAAATGTTGAACGGAAACAAGAAAATCTTGGGGAAACAAATTCATTTAAATGATAAATTTAAGCGATTTAAGCAAGAAAAAACAGATAAATTTTGGAGTGTACTTGAATTTCTTTAACATTCACTGTTTTGTACTTGAAAACAACAAATTTGTCCTTGAACCTCTAGCCTTTATAAGGTGGTAGGGGGTAGCCTCTAACAAAAAAGTAAAACTTTTTTTAGTTACGTTGACCAAAGTACCGTCGAATTTCTTCAAAGCATTCGCCGACTTTTCGCGTCCGAAGGCTCAAATCTTTCCATCGGCACATTTGAGGACCAAACGCGGAGTTGGCAAATTATTTGGGCGCGCATTTGGCCGTTGGTCAGCGCCAACATTTGTGGCCTTCAATTGTCAACCGCCAATTTCAACAATTTGCGCCGCTTCTCGCCCACCATTCTGCGCGGTTGTGCCAAACTCCGTTGCGTCCATTCATTTGCACTGTTTCCCGAGTTGCCGGCCGACGACAGTGCCGACGCTTCATCGGCCCAAGCGTTGGCCAAATGGTTGCACAGCCCCCGCGGGGACGGGCTGCCGAAGGTGCTCAAATGTCAACACTATTTGAGTGGGCCAGAGATGGAGGAGTTCAGGACGGTATAATCAAGCATCATTTTTAGCTTAATGAATTTTCTACTAAATTTAGGAATTTGTCCATTCAACCGAACCGGTCAATTTCATCGTCGTTTTGGACTTTGGATTTGGTGTTGCACCATTTGCATTGATCAACAATGTGACGGGGGAGCAATTGGCGTGGCGACGCTTTGACAACAACAACAAAAAATGGCTGTTGGTGCGTTGCGCGGCTGAGCGTGACGAAGCGCAATGGGCCGAGTTGGAAAGGGAGGCGGTCGAGTGGAATTGGTGTCAATGGAATCACTTCAACATCAACTTCCAAGACAGGGACATTGGCCGCGGGTAAGAGGACGAAAATGAAGAGGGGCGGTGGGTGTTAGCTTTTGAAGTCTTTCATTTTTGTTATATATAGTTTCAAATTTTACAATTATACAAAAAATTATAAATTAATTTCAGACTCCATGAAGCAAACGACGAAGGCCCGAATGAGCCCAAAAAAAGAAAACGCTAATTGTTTTAATTAAATGAACATAAACCAGCATTTTTTTTTCATTTATTTAATTTTAAAAACAATGTGTCGGATTTTAATCACTATAAAAAATTGTTTTGTGTCACCACCATCACAACACGCGCAACACACACACACGCTGTCTGTCTTTTTGTACACACACAAATCATTCCTTTTGCAACGGTTGTCCCCCGTCTCCGCGTCCGCTGAGCACCAAGTAGGGCGCCTGCAGTTGCTCCTGCTTCTTCAACTGTTTGTTCAGCGTTCCTGTAATGGTGCGGGTAGGAGAGTTAAAATGATGAAATTGAATTGAAATTTTTGAGTTGGACGGCTCCAAAATGAAGGGGTTCCGGGGAATTATTGTATCGCTCGCTAGCTGTTGCAGAGCCGCCGAAAATGGAACAATTCCAGCCTTTCCCCCCCCCCTCGCCTCGTTCGTTGGTTCATTACCCAGAGGGGTGTCCATGGAGTTCATCTTCTTCAGCTTCTCACGCTTCACCACTTTGGCCGCATGCTTTTCGGCCTGCTTTTTGCCTGGCCCTTTGCCATGGAATTTCCACGATAGCACCCGGAACGCCTCCTTCGGGTCCAAAATGCGGCCCTTCTGGTCCGCATAATTGATCTCAAACTGTACAAAAAAAAGAAAAGATTTTTTAATACTGAAATTCATGAATCTTTTGTTGTTAAAAACTCCCCAATAATGAATGCACTGCCGCCCATACCTTCGGCGTGTATTCCGCTTTATCCGGGAATGGCCGTGTCGGCCCGGTCCCCGTGGTGCCCATGCGCTCCAGCTTTCGCATCGTCTTGTCCTCAATGTCACTGAATGTTTTTTGTAATGAATTTTTTTCGTGATTTATTCTTTTTTGAAAAAATTCCGACACAAAAATGAAAAAATCTTTTTTTCATAATATTGTGCAAATTGCGCAACGTTTGCTGACTGACTTTATTGCTTAGTTTTCAAAAAGAATTCACAGAACAAAAAAAAAACACTTACTATCGTCCCTGCTCCACCTTGGAGAAGCGTTTGCTCTCCAAATGCTTCAGTTTGCCCTCGTCCAGCTTCCGCTCGCCCGACTCCAGGTAGCCCTTTTGGCCGGCCAGCTTCAACATTGCGCCCACGCCCTTCGTTACGTCCTTCTCCTCGCCCAAAATGTTTGTGTATGTCATGGTGCTCGACGGAAGGTCATCTGTCAAAAAAGTGTTGATTTAAGCTTTTTGGACAAATTGTATGACACTTTCGCGGAACAGTTTCGAACTATCAAATTGCGGAGATTCCAAAGTTTTGGGCACGCATGGAATTCCGTCCGATTTCCTTTTGATGCTTAGAAAAAATTTAGAAGCCCCGGAATTCCACCAAAAGTTTTTTGAATTCATGTGGTGTGTACCACCTTCGTCGCTTTGACTATCGCTCGATCCATGCTCCTCCTCCTCCTGTTGCTGCTCCTCCTTGGTGGTCGTGTCCATGCGCAGCAAACTGTCAAAAACATCGGCATCAACGCCCTCGACCATCATTTCGGTGTCCTAAAAAACAACAAAAAATGTTTTACCCTAACCACCCCCCCACCCCATCAAACTAACACTGCCAGTGCTTCTTCCTTTCCGCACTTCCTTTGCTGCAGCTGCTGCTGCCTTCTTTTTTTGTTCGCTGGTACTGCTCCGTTTTGTTGTTGCTGCTTCGTCCTCCTCCTCTAGAATTGGTTCCATTTTAACCGGATCCTTGGAGGCGCTGAACAGTCCGTAGATACCGCCTAAATGTGGTTCTTGCAGATGTGAACAGCTCAAACAACATGGAGAGAGTATAACCAAGGGGAACTAACCGGTCGTCAAAATGTCCGGGAACCAAAATAAGAAAGGGGGCAAACTCGAAAATGTTGATTGATCAAGCGATGCAAATAGCAACAAAAATAATCGGAAGAGAATTCCAAGCAAAATTTCTTTTGAAAGGAACTGCTCAAAATTTACAGAATATGGCAACTACTATAGTTTGTCCATAACGGGTAGAGTTAAAGTCAAAAACCGTCCAGTGATCAGAAAAATAAGTTCGGTTGGCCAAATACGCGTTCATGAACGGTGAACGTACCGATGGACTTGTACTTCTCAGAGGTGGAGTCGAACACAACTGCGTTTCGTTCTTGAGCCGTCATCGCCGCTGTCGCCGCAGCTGTTTCTTCCTCATCACTGCTAACACCGTTGTACTGCTCCGTCTTCACTGACCTGCTGACAGCAACACCAGCAGCAGCAGCATTCTGCAACACAATTTCCCCATTTTTTTAAAACACTCAACAACAATGCCTGAACAAAATGAACGCACTTTCTTCTGGGCTGCAATTTGCAGTTCGGCCTGCCGCAGTCGACGCGCCTTGGCCAGCACGGCGTTCAGCTCCTCCTCCGCCTCGTCCTCGATGAACAGCAATGGTGCTGCTTCAGCACCACCATTTGTGATGTGTGGAAATTGATCCTCTTCCTCCTCCTCGTCATCTTCAGCCTGCTCAGCGTCCCGCTTCATCTTGTCCGCCAACGACTTGAGCAGGTCAACGTTGACGTTGGCCCGAGCGCCCTTCCATTTCTCTTTGCCCCCTAAAATTTGTCGTTTTTTTTGAGAATTGTCATAAAGGGACTCATTCCATAAATAATTACTCTAATTTTACGCGGCGCAGAAATGTATTAAAAACCGAAAAACTCAAAGAACAAACAGAGGTGATATGCAAAACAGTGCGATGACATCCCGATCTTAGACCAGATTCCGGTACCGGTTTCAGGGCGTTTTGGGAAATTTTGGTTAAAAAAAGTCCGGTCTTAAGCGATGCCCAGGCTTTTGGAGCTGTCCGGGTGAATTGAATTCACTGAACAACATCACCCTAACGAAAACCTTTCTAAACAATTAAAAATTTCCATGACAGGAATTCCCCAAACAGAACGTCTTGCCTGGTGGTGTTGCGTCTTCAGCCACCGCTGCTGTGGCATCTCCCGGCGCCGCCGTTGCTGCAACGCCTTGCCATTCTTCGTCACGGTGCCGTCGTTTGCGCCCCTTCCCGCCCTCCTTGCGTCGTGCCCTCTCTTCGTCCACCAGCTCGCCATCTTCACGCTCATCACCACCAGCAGAAGCAGCAGCATCGGCAGCAGCTTCCTCAGTTTTGATTCCAGACTCTTCTTTCAGTGTGTCCCTTAAAATAAAATTTTGTTGTTTTTTTAAAACATTTTAGGCAAATCGAGGGCATTTCTTGTTCAAATCAACGCAAAAATGGCATCCAATTAATCATTTATTCTACCGAAACTCGGCTTTCGCTCCGCCGGCACCCGCCATTTCGGCACGCCGAGCGGCCAATTTGGTTTCCCTAAACGAGCAAAATGTTGGGCAAAAACTCATTTAGATGCATGGTTTGGTTGTTGTTGGACCTTAACCGCTTTTCCTCCTCCGTTTCATCCACCGGTTCCACCACCAAATCGGCGGCCTTCAGCGTTTTTCGCTTCCGCTCACTTTTGCCACCCTTTTTCTTCGGACGACGGAATGCAATCATTTCTTCCTGAATTGTGCAGTTGAAGCCGTTATTTTGCCCCCGATGGCCACCATGTTCAAGCCCAACCTCAGTGTGGAACTCCGTGGCCAGCGTGTATTTGGTGCTGTCCAGCGTCTCGAACTTCTTGTTCAGCATCATCAGTCGACGTCGTGTCTCCAGTTCCTGGGCCTCCTTGTCCAAGTCGTATTGGCCACTCTCATCTTTAAAAAAATGATCGTTTGCAATATTAACAATAAAAAACAAAATTAAATCAAAAATATGTACAATTTTTTGTTGGGGGAACGAATTTTTTTTTTTTTTTGAGGGGAGATTGGATTGTGTCACTGACCAAACTAAATTATTGTTTTGAGATTGTACGCTATTACTATATCAATATGAGATTATGAGATCATATTGGCCCAGCCGTTCGACACTTTTCAATTTTTAACAATTAAAGCAATTTAAATTGGG
Organism: Globodera ellingtonae; assembly: GCA_001723225.1. NCBI lineage: Eukaryota > Metazoa > Nematoda > Chromadorea > Rhabditida > Heteroderidae > Globodera > Globodera ellingtonae. The sequence continues at coordinate 406,092 of MEIZ01000049.1, forward strand.
GACGGGGGGTCCCCCCTTCGGTTCCCCCGAAAACTCCGACTTCTGCATTGGATATTTTTTTAAATTAAGAAAAAGAAATGTATGTGTTACCAAGACGAAATGTTTCGCGTTCCTTCTCCCCGTCCATGCCTTCATCATATTTTGACAGCATTTGCTGCTTTCTGATCTGTCCGAACTCGTCCACCTCCTCCTCATACGGCTGATAGTTGTCCTTCTTTTTGCGCTTTTCCACGTTCAGCTTGTGCCGCTCGTTTTCCAACATGTTCGGGTTGATCAATACTTCGTCCTCAGCTTCGTCCAAAATTTCTAAAAAAAATTTTTTGTTGTTGAGTTGCGTGTGTTCTTCATACCCATATTTTGTGTTTATGGCAATTTTCGACTATCTATTTTTTAGACACTTTTGAAAATTTTAACAGTTTTGGTCAACAATTGAAATAATGAATGGGAAAATGTGGACAATTTTTGGAAAAATATTGCCATTTCTTAACATTCTTTTTTTTGAGTAACCTTTGTCCTGAAGAATGAGCACGGTCTCACGACCCTCGCTAAACTGTTGAATGGAATGGCCAACAACGAGCCCGGCTCCGGACAACGACGACGACGCACCCGCCCTGCTTGATGCTGTTGTTCTCCGTTTTTGCTTTTGCTGCTCCGCTTGGATGAGTCCGCCGATGCCAAACGCTTCGTCCATTTCGTCAAGCAATTTGGCCTATGAATTAGGGACTCAAACCGCCCGATCAGGAAATTAGAATTTTTTAATTTTGTTTAGATTTTTTGATTGATCCAATCCGAAACCCACGACCCGTCTTCGACCCGTTAAGACCCTAGAGTTTTTGGGGTGGGGAAAGGCTGTTGCTGACACCAACAGAACGCTGACTTTGTGCTCGGCTTTTCGCATTTCCTCCTCCAACTTGCGGCTCTTCTCCACCCATTTGGTCATGTCATTGGCGCCCGTCGTCTCTTCGTCCGACTCCTCGCCGAGCGTCCTCTTCGCTTTCAACACTTTGGTGTACACCTCCCGCTGCTTCTTCCGCGTGTCCAACTTTTCCTTCACTTCTTTGCCGTGCCGCTCTTCCGCCCAACTTTTGGCCGCTTTATGCACAATTTCGATGCCGTACTCGGTGAACACCTTTTAAGAGCACAAAATTAGTCAAGTAAAGGGGGGGGGGGTGAGTCAGGTAGCCGCCGCAACATTTGGTACATTTAAAAATTTAATTTTTTTTTATTGGAGGTGGGGGGAGTCAGGGAGTCGCCCGACCTGTTGAACCCCCAAAAATTAGACATTTTAAGGGAAAATTGGACTAAAAACAAAAGCTACGAACACACTCTGAAATAGAAATGGAATGGACGTCCACGCTTACTTTCTCGCCGCTGCCGTCCTCCTTTTCAACGGGTTCACTTTTGTCGTCAAGCTCAAGCGGTGCCAGCCCGAGTTTGGCCCTCAATTTGTTAGTCTCCTCGATGGAAAGGGACTCCACACTAAAAATAATGGTTTTGCAAAAAAAAAAAAATCAAAAAAATTAAAGACTTTGTATCGCCTCCCTCATCTTCCGGTGAAGCTTCGCGCTGCTTTTTGTGTCGGGACGATCTGGAATGAATGTGGTTTAAAAAGTGCCGAAAAAAAAAATGGTTTTTTATAACTTTTTCGGTGAGCGCGAGCGGTGACGACGATGACCCTCCGACTCCTCCTCGTCATCACGTCTTTTTCGCTGTTCATGAGTTGTGTCCGAATCCAAATCCTTCTTACGTTTTCGCTCGTATTTGTTGGATGGCATCACAATACTTTTGTCCTTTCAATGAATATGTCTTGAAATTGGGTTTAGAGAGGGTAGAAATTGCTGAAACCGCGAACGCGAATAAACACTCAAAACTAGGCGACGCGGACCCATTTTGAAGCGGTTCAATTCAAATAATGCTTCGGCAAACGACGACCGATGGTGATAAATTGTGTAAGAAAGCTTTTGACAAATCATTCTTTAAGCCATGTGTGTGGTGTGTTTGTATAACAAGAAAAAACATTGTGTTGAAGTCGAAGAAATGAAAAGAACACACAAATAAAATTTGATCAGCAAATCATATGTAATAAAAACCGATCGAAAATGCAGCCGAGCCGACGGCTGGCTCTTCTTCCCACCTCCGCTCACTCATTCCACTTGTGGCTTCAGTCCGGTGATGACGCGCGAGCCTTCCGCGTTGATCACCACCGCGCGGTACTCGCTGAAATCGATGATCGCACGACGCTTCACCTGATCAATCATGCGCTGCACCAAGTCGAGTCCTTGCTGCTCAGTGAGGTCTGCACAACAACAACAACAACAATAAAAAAAGTTGTGATCAGAAACAAAGAAATTTTCTGACGAACATTCCGAGCCCTAAGGTGTTTGATATAAAAATCGGGGGGTTTCAATGCGCGAACGCAAAAAAAAAATTCAAAATTCAAAACAAAAAACAACAACAACCTGGACGATAAAAATGATCCATTATTGCGTACGCAAAGCTGCCTGGGAACCCGTAGAAGATGTAGTTCTAAAGTGACCAAAATAGTTATGCAAATCCGAAAATTTTGTCGGGTTTTCAGAAAAAAAACCTAAAAAATGACACAAACCGATTATCTCTATTTTATTTTCATTTTTCAAATATAGAGGAAATATGCCTCCCAACACCCCCGGCGCTCACTTGGGACGGGATGTCGGTTGCCAAATAGTCGATCAAGGTCAAATAGGCCTTCCTGTCCACGCTATCGTAGCCACCGACCAGCGTATTGACACGCCACATGTCCTCCGAGCGTAAGTTGTCCGCCATGCTTTTGCGCAGCCAGTGATGGGCCGCCTTGGGGCGCATTTCGTACCCTGCGATCACAAAATTCATTTTAAATCATTCAAAAACATTTTTTTTTTGCTAAAGGTAGGAGTCCACAAAATTTAGATTAGGGATAATAAATAACACTAAAAAATAAAAAAAAAGTCACCAGTCCGGCGGCTGTACAGGTCGCAGTTTGCCCTGGCCCAGTTGGCGAACGAGTCCACGTCGCCGAGTTCGCCCATGCACACCATGTAGGTCAGATCCCCCAACTTGTACTCCTTGTGGTTGGCTAAATTTGCAAAAGAAATTGCAAAATTTTGGAGGCGCCGGATCACAGAATTTCTGCGAGTTTGTTAGATTCTAAATTCTGCGCGCGAACGCGACTCCCCGCAAACACCGGTATGATGGTGACTGACGGTGACATAATGGAGATGCAAAATTGTGAAACTCACATTTCGACTGTTTGATGGCACCGTAAGAAAATGCGCTCGTGTCGGCAGCCAAAATCACGTAATTGTCGGTACGCACGCCGATCAGAAAATTGGAACCCATTTTCCTTCTGCTGTTAAAGCAAATTTTATGAAAAACAAATGAATTCAAACAAACAAAAATAATATTAGCGAAATTCGGAAACAACAACATAAAATGAAGAGGAAGCTGTTCAAAATTTGGATCTACTTATAGTAATTTATTCAATTTTATCGAGGCAAAATACAACACAACACTATCTAACAGAAACAACAAATAAATCTCTATAAATAATGCCTACAAAATCAATCCACTAATTGTTGTCTGTCGCTTCCAACAAGTTCACTCCGTCCATCTCGGAGGGAGCCGGAAGTCCCAAAAGAAACAACACCGTAGGGGCCACGTCGCGCAATGCTGCATCACGAGGCGTACCATCGGCGTTAGTCGGCGGCATCTTTTTGAAGGCGTGCTTGTTGGAAGAGCACGTGAACGGCACTAAATTTAATGTTAAGAACTTCCCAAATAGGAATTTCAACAAAAAAACAACATCAGAGCTAAAGAGGCATTGACTATCCGTACTGACCCTTGTTGCAAGTGTGCGCCGTGTGTTTCCCCCCGTCTTCCGCAATCATCTTCTCCGCGTTACCGTGGTCCGCCGTCACCATCAGTACATAACCATGCTTCTTGCAAGTCTCAAAAATGCGTCCAATCGCCGTGTCTAAAATTTGAAAAAAATTTTTTTGCAATTAATTTGTTTAAAAAAATGACGAAACAATAAAATAATGAATGGGCCACCCACCCGTCGCTTCACAAGCAATCACCGCCGGGCCGAATTCGCCGGTGTGGCCAACCATGTCGGGTGCAGCGAAATTGCACATGATGAACGGGTATACGCACCGCTTAATCTGTTCAATGACCTGAAACAACACAAAAAACATTTTGCTAAAATCCGCACAAATCTGCGTTCACCATGTCGGCCACACCGCTGCAGTTCATCGCCGGCTCCAGGTCGTAGGTGGCCACCTTCGGTGACGGCACCAAATCGCGATCCTCGTCCGCAAACGGCTCCTCCCGTCCACCATTGAAAAAGAACGTCACGTGCGCGTACTTCTCAGTTTCTGTGCACAAAATTGGGCAGTGAATTGATAAACTTTTTTATATTTTTTGAAGTGCCGTCCTGAAAATAGCCCATAATTTCATGAACATATGGGTAACCTGCACAATGAAATTGCTTCACTCCTTTCACACTGAGCCATTCGGCCAGCACATTCTTGTGGGTGACGGGCGGGAACAGAATTGGGAACGGGAACTGAAAAATTATTATTATTTTAACATTCATTTATTATAATGCATTTCTCAGTGATTCACGCAAAATTCTTTGTTTTTCTTCATTCAAATGTTGGACAACCTCCTTCTTGTACTGCGTCATGGTGTAGATACGGAGCCCTTGTGGCAGTGCGATATTGGTGCCCAAATCCCCCAAGTTTTGCAGGCCACCCATGCATGCAGTGAGCTGACGCATCCGATCCGCGCGATAATTGAAGAACACCAGCGTGTCGTTGTCTGAAAAAAGCAAAAATTGTCTTAATTTTTTTGTTGTTGTTTTTTATATCATATCAAATTTTCCCTCATTGAGTACTCAGAATTAGTGCAGGGGCGTAGCCAGGAAAAAATTTCGGAGGGGGGAATTGATCCATCTGAGCGCAGCGCTCAGATGGCTTCCCATTTTTGAGTTTTTTGATGGAATTTGTTAAGAAAATTGCTCAAAAAATTGTAAAAGTGCAAAACAATAGGGTCCCCCCTCTTGTTTTTTTTTGGGCTTTAAATTTTGGTTTTTTTTTTTCTTCATCTTTTTTAACTTTTTTTTTTGTGAAATTTCATTTCGGGGGGGGGGGGAATTCCCCTGATTCCCCCCCCCCCTGGATACGCCACTGAATTAGTGTTCCGGCATAAGAAAAATTTTGCGTTACCAATCCGAACTTTATTCTCTTCAACGATATTACCCCGATTCAATAACCCTATACCAATCAGTCTTTCCAAACTTCACCATTTTGGGGGAGGGGGTGGATTTTTAAGGATTTATAACAGCAATGCTTGCCTTGCACTCTGGCCTCCTTCGAAAAACAGATCGGCTTCAGGAATTCGTCCGTCTGGCCGGCGGCGTATCGTTCAGTTATCTTCTCCACTGCGTTAGTCAATACGCATTGTTCGCCTACGCCTTCAACCAACGCTTCGTATGCTATCTTAAAAAAAGGTGTTCAGAATACAATTGCGGTACGGGCCAATAATTCGCCTAACCTTAACCGATTCAGCTTAAAGCCAAACGAAAAATTCCGAAGAGTCGATTACTGTTTTAAAAAGGCTTTGCGAATAGACAAGTTCAAAAAAGTTATGGCCAGAAAACTTTAAAAAAAGTATTAAAATCCCGTTTTCGGAGGTTTTCAGGCCATAATTTTGTTGAATTGTCCAAGCACAAAACTTTCTCTTAATGACAGCTTGAACTCTTAGAGATTTTTTGAATGGCTTTAAGAATGTCTGAACGGTGAAGTTTAAGTTTGAAGTAAGTTATTGCCCCAGTCCCAATTTTTTTTTGTGGCCAATCAAAACCGAGAATGAGCTGAATTTCAAAAAAAACGGGCCACAGAAATGCCAAATTCATGTTTTTTGAACAAAATCTCCGTACCTTTATGCGGTCCCATCGCTTGTCACGATCCATTGCATAATAACGGCCGACAATTGTTCCCAGCTCTCCGCACTGTTGGTCCCGCATAAAGTCGAGCAACTGCTGGAGGTAACCGGCTAAATGCATCAAAATAAATGAACTTCTCATCAAAAATTTTTTTTGCAAATTTACTAAGCCTCAGGATTTATATTAAAAAAATGTGTTGTTTGTTGAGGTACTTGCGCTGGTGGGCGATGTGTCCCGTCCATCGCCAAAAAAGTGCACAAAAACCTTCGGCACTTTCTTGAACGCAAGCAGGAGTCCTTTTAAGTGTTGAATGTGGCTGTGAACTCCACCGTCAGAGACCTGAAAAAATATTGAAAATTAAACCCAAAAAAAATTTCAGACCAATCCTGCGAGATGCAACCTCCCGTTGCCGTTGCACGCGTTCCCAATCAATTCATTGTCAGAGAATTGCTTACGTTCTGACCGATTGATGCGTAGTATGTCCTAAATTCAAAAATCACTAAAATTTCAATGAAATATATGGAATGCAAAAAGCTGCTTTTTCCTTTTCCGTGTTAAAATTGCTCGAAATGGCTTCAAATTCGATTTCGCTAATCNCTTTTTCCTTTTCCGTGTTAAAATTGCTCGAAATGGCTTCAAATTCGATTTCGCTAATCAAAAATTTCAATGAAATATATGGAATGCAAAAAGCTACTTTTTCCTTTTCCGTGTTAAAATTGCTCGAAATGGCTAATTCGATCGCTAATAAGTTTTTCAAAGAAAAAAAGACCTGATAAATGACACGGCCTGCGCCGATGTTCAGATGGCCGACCTCGGAGTTGCCCATAAGACCATCGACAAGGCCGACATGCTCACCGTGTGCCGCTAATTGGACAGAATTAGCGGTTAATTGATTCATTGTTGGCGTTGCTGCTTGTTTAATTGCGTTTCCATGCGTGTCCTCGGTGCATCCCCAGCCATCGATTACGCATAAAACTGTATTATTCATTGGATGACTAAAAAAAAGAAAGAAACTTTCACAGAATTGTCATCAGTTTTAAAACAAAAATGAAAACAAATGTCATCAACAGGATGCGTTTTCGCGTCTAAAATACATAGGCTCGAACCTGTTTTAGGCATATGGAGATTTTTGTGCTTATTTCGGCATTTCAAGCGGCTTTTCTTGAAACTTTTGTGCCTATTTCGACCGTTTTAAACCTTTTTTCAAAAAAATTCTTAAGAAAAATGCATGTGCATTAACATTCGATTTTTTTTTGCTTGCCAAGATCACTAATAATTCAAATTTTTTCTTGCCAAGATCACTAATTTTTGAATTCAAATTTTCTTGCCAAGAAACATTAATTTTTTGAATTCAAATAGGTAATTTTTTTTGTCAACATCCTTCATAAAATTTCGAGCTTTTTAGGCCCCTATTTTGTAATTTTTCTTGCCTAAAAGTAGCTGCGCTGGTTATTGATAATTTTCACATGTAAAAAACCAATTTTTTAAGCTACACTGGCGGAAAAAAGTTGCTTTCGAAATACATAACATTTCATTCTTGTCTGCGCCAAATTGTCCCTGATCAAATAATAAATTTTCCGTCCCCAACACTGCTTCGGACAGTCAATGGAGGAACCTGATGAGTATGAGGAGATGGTTGCAGTTCTTCAACTGGACGGAGTTCTTGACTTCGAAGCGATTCGACGAGCAGTCAGCGCGAATGCCATCCGAGTGCGTGAATGCGACAAAGAAGCACCGATTGTGCAGGTACGCCATCATTTTATGTTTTTAGATTGAATTTCAATAAATTTGGTCGAAATTATAACAATTTTTTGGTGTGGAATTTTCATAAAAAATTCAATTTTTTCACCATTTGGTGCTGTAAAATTTTTTTTGTTGCAGATTGGTTCTCATCTATATGTTGGAAAGTGGACACAAACATTGGGAACCGACATGCTATTTTGCTCAACAATGCATGACGAGTATCATCATCCGGCGGAACAACAAGGTTTTTCGGGGGAGAAATGAAATGTTTACAGGAACTAATTTGTAAGATAACCCTGACTTTGACCGGTAAAAAGACGATTCGTTCACCCCGATTCGTTCTCTTTTCAAAGGTTTTTTCATTATAACTTTTTCCAACTCCATTGTAAGCTTTCGAATGATATCGAAAATGTTTGATTTGGTTAGATTTGAAAGAAGTTATAACGAAAAAACTTCTGAAAAGGGGAACGAATCGTCCTCCGTCCCTTTGACCTTTACATAAATTTTGAACGATTTTGTGACGTAGTTTGAAGATTGGGAATTGTCAAAAATATTAATTTCCCAACGTGCATTGCACAGGTCAGCAACGGTTAGAGCTCGTCGCCATGTCGGACACGCGTCTTTGTGCGCAAAAAGTGCTTCTGGCGACCGACGAAAGCTCGAACAACGCAACGCAGAGTCGGAATGAACAGAGCAGCAGCTCGTCGAATGTTTTGTCACTCGAAATGAAATGCCAAAGATAGGCAAGGAGACGAAGAACTTTTTTTCCCGATATTTATTTCACATTTTGATACTTAAATTTCTTATTTCTGTCGATTTTTTTTTTATTCTATTGCGCGATTTGTTGTTGTATCAAATCAAAATTAAAAAGGAACATTTAAGGGCTATTATAATTGGGAATTCAATTTTTTCTTTTATTAAACATTTCTCTTTTTTTTCTTAGTCAAATTCCGTTTCCATACACTTTTGGGTGCGTTCACAACAGTATTTGGCGTTGGACTTTTCCACATGCATAACATTTCGTCGTCTACATCGTTTTCCCGTCGTTCCGTCACACGCTCGAATGATTAATGTCAATTGGGTGACATTTTATACATAAATTCCGCTGCTACAACAGCACCAAAAACATTCGTTTACTAGTAGTTGAACATTTCTAATTGTTGTTGGTTGAATTAATCATAAATATCATAAGCAGTTGTCCAAACAGTACACAAACACTAACTGACTGCTTTTCTTGTGCATTTCATTTTGCCAATTAAAAAAAAAAAAGTTAACAAATAAGCCGAGCCGGAATTGTCGATAACGTCCTGATCAAAAAAAAACCGGGACAATGAACAAAAAAAAATAATTGATTGTCCCTTTAACAAAAAGGCCGGCCTTTTATCATGGGACACGAGGGGGAAATGTGTAGCGGAAGAGAAAGTCGACTAATGAATGGCCGAACATATTCCCCGGTGTCGGTGGGTTCGAACTGCTCGGACAAGGCGAGTGCGCGCTCAGTTGTTGCGGAAGAGCCGATTCAAATAAAGGTGAAATTAAATATAATTATTATTTTTTCAAAATTTCTAAATCATTTCCATGCATGGTTTTGCGTTTTTAAGACCACGATGAGCGCAGCAAGGCAACAAACTGTGCAGAACGTGTCACTCGTCTTCTTAACATTGCAACAAACAGTGTGTCCGTAATTATAATAATTTTGTTTGACAAAAAAATATTTTGTCCAGTAGGGCGCTGCGCAAATCACAAAACGGACTTGAATCTGGTACACTATTGTCCAGTGTCCAGAGCAAAATAATTTTGAATTGGATTACAACTGCATTTATAAAATAAAATAGGTGTTTGTAAATTTAGGGATCCGATTTTCTCCAATTCTGTAAAAAAAAAATTTTTAACAAAAAAAAATCGAACTGAATTACCATCTCAATTTTCAGATCCCATAATGGTCCGGGAAGCGCACAAAATGTCCCGTGACAAAGGGCAGCCCTCCTTCTTAGCCTCGGCAGTCGTTCTGAACACTGAATGTGCGTGAACCGGTGTTCAATGAATTTTTTTTAAATAAAAAAATATATTTATATTAATTTTTTTAGTGGCAAAACTGATGTTGAGCTGTTTGATATTAACCATTTCCTACGGATCATTCACAAGGTACTTTACATTTTAATATCAATTCATATCTGAGAAGAACGGAATTTTTTTTTAAATTTTTTATAATTGATTTATTTTTTGAAATAATTTTTTCTGCTACTTCCATTTTTTTTTTGGCATTTTTGCGGTGTTTCTCGGTGATGCTAAATTATTGGTGGTTTAACGCTTTTATAGTAGTTAAAATTTTAGGCGAAAAATGCAGCCCAACTTATTAATCCAATTCTTTTTGTCTTGTTGTTGTTGCAGATTTTGCTCAGAAATTGCGTCCGCTTTCTTCAAAAACAAACGGGAGACGATGAAAGTGTGTGTGCCGGCACTAATTTATGTTGTGCAAAACAATTTGTACTTTTTTGCGCTCAAACGGGTCGAAGCGACGCTTTTCAGTGTAAGAAATTTGAATTTGGTGTTGTTGAACACAAAAACAATGCTTTTGTTTTGTAGGGGCGAAGGGCGGAGCCAAGAATTTTTTTCGGGGGGTGGGGGCGATCCAAAAAAAAAAGTCGATTCTTAGGGGTGACTTTTTGCTGTTTATTGCATTTTTGTTAAGCAATTTTCCCGAAAAAAAAGTTGGATATCACTTAAAAATTTTCAAAAAAAAAATTTCATTTTCGGGGGGGGGGGCGGGCCCCACGGGCCCGCCCTGGGGGCAAAAAAGCAAATTTTTGTGCTAAATAATTGTTTTTTTGTCTAAAGCTTTCCCCAAATCGTTGATGTTGATCAATTTATTGCCAGATCAGCTACCAACTACGCATTTTGACCACCGCGCTGCTCTCCATGCTGCTGCTCCATCGCGTGTTCTCGCGTCGGCAATGGGGCGCGCTGTGCATTTCCCTGCTCGGCGTTTGTCTCGTCCAATTTGCCTCCTCCTCCTCGTCAAACCATGGGTGGGTTGAACAATCACAACTTCAATGCTTCATGTTTTGATCCGAATAGAAGGGCTCCCAAATCGAGGTTTTAGCCTCGTTTTGGGTGTTTTTTTTTTGGAAAGACAATGAGGCACAATTTTCAAAATGAGGTTTTTTATGGTTTTTCAAAAGTTAGGGAGGTTTTTTAATGCAAAAAAGCATCACATTCCTTCCATTTTTGATTACAAATCTGTTAACAAATTGAGTAAAAAATTCCAAAATTTTCTCGGCGGCGCCTACCGGCACCGCCGACCCCCGCCCACTTTCCCAAAAATTTTGAAGAATTTCGCGCAAAAAAATTATGTAAAAATGCTCATTTATGACAGGAAGTTGTTCAAAACAATTATTTGTACCTATAAATATAACGGATGAAGCGAAATTTAACTTTATTTTTGATTCTAATGAAGAAAATGCTCCAATGCAGTTTTTTTAAATTTGAGATCACAGCCCTGGTTAAATCGGAATCAACAGTTAGTTGTTCTTGGTTTGATCTGAATGTTTGAAGGCGCCAACCCAAATTTTTTTTTTAAAATAATTTAACAATTCGATTCTCCAAGAAAAAAAAAAGATTTGTTTTTAAGTGGAAGTGGTGGGGCGTCGTCGTCCGCTGCCGCGCAAAAGGTCAACGACGAACAATTTGTTGGCCTTCTCACCGTTGTTGTCATGTGCTGGACGTCGGCATTTGCCGGTAGACCGACCAAGACAAAATGTTCATGCCAAATTTGTTTCCTCCAAAATCCGTCGATCGTTCAAAATATTACAAATTCGCAACATACACACACACATTTTCTTAAGGCGTCTATTTGGAAGGCGTTCTCAAGCAGAGTGCATGCGACATTTGGACACAGAACATTCGTCTGTCCGTCATCACACTTCCGTTTGCACTGATGACGGTGGCCAACGATTCAGTGACCATCCAGAAACGTGGGGGGGGGAATATTTTTGAATTCCATCCATTTGTTTGACATTTTGTCATTTGTTGTAAAGATGGATTTTTTGCCGGCTGGAACTGGCTGCTGTGGGTGATTGTGATCAGCGCCGCTGCTTCTGGCATTTTGGTTGCGGTGGTGATGAAGTGATGAGCACAGATAAATTTATTAAGAAATATTTTAAAAAGAGTTTAAAATAGCTAATAAATGAAATTAGAAATATTTAAAAAAGTTTAAATAACAAAAATTGGCCTCCGAATCTTCCATCAACCCTAAATCCAGGTACGCGGACAACATCAAGAAGAGCTATTGCCAAAGTGTTGCGCTCGGCGGCACCGCCCTCCTGTCCATCGCCATCGGCGATTCCCACTTCTCGGTGCCGCTGCTTGTCGGTGTTGCGCTTGTGATCGCTTCCGTGTTCCTGTACACGCTGAACCCGCCGCCCAAGGTGAAGTCGGCTACGCCTGAGGTACCTCCACGGGACGATGATGACCTTATGCTGTTGGACGAGGATGACTACGATGATGATGAAAGCGACGACGACGAAATCGAGCTGAAGCTGGACGAAAAGGACACCGGGAGCAAGCTGGACACAATGGCGAATGCGGCGTCAAGTGAGTTGAAGGGATGGCACATTCCCCAAAAAAAAGTTGCGCATGGTTGCGGTATTTCCAAGCTCGGATCAGGACTACCGGGCTCGACCCTTTTCGATAGCTACTGAAAATTACTCAATTGCCCGGCGAGTTGTCCGTACCCCGAGGGGAGACTATTGGGCGCTTTTTGAAGGGGGGATCAGATTAATAGCAAGAAAAATGCACATATTCCTCCTGGTTCCCGGTAAGTCGCTAGTTGCTTTCCTTTTAAGCGGTAAAAAAAATTACAAAGTAGTGGGGCGCAACACAGAACGGCAATGCTAATGCAATGATGATTGATGGATGAATGAATGAATGTGATTTGGGGGGGGGGGGTTAAGAAACAAAATTCCATGATCAAAATTTGTGTTTCTCTGGACACTCACTCTTTTGGCGCCCGGGGGGGAGGTGTGTTGCGTGTGACGACGCGTCCTCTCTGCCTCTTTTTGTCGATTGACGGTTCCCTTTCTTTTTGCACAGCAACCCCAACAACAACAACAACGAGAAGACCACCACCTCCGGGGACAGCGGCATCAGTAGCGCGGGAAGTCGGTGTCCACCTCCAACGCCCATCCGTCCAGACCGCCCACAATGTCGCGCACCGTGAACCGGTCAGCCACGCCGGCGTCCGCTAGTCGCTCGTTCAGGTGGCGTGCAGCCAGCTGGGAGTCGTTGCCATGATGGCACACGACAAACACTGAAAATGTGTGTGGGGGGTGACTTTTGTCCAATGCTTTACATTTATAACAACACTTAAATGAATACCAAACACTAACACTTCTCCCAGGTTTTTACTCACACCAAAAATAAATGAAATTAATTTAAATTAAAATACCCAAACAAATTTTAACGCGCGACATTCCATCTGTGATTGTTTCATTTTCAAATATGCCACCACCAACCAAATCATTCGAAATATATTAATAACGAAAAGCTTTAATCGTTTGGCTACCACCACTCTCCATGTTATACACTTCACAATTTTATTAATAATCCAAAACATACATTCTCTTTTCATATTTATTGTTTTCCCCATATATTTATTTTATATATTGCGGAAATAAAGAAATAAAAATGATTACCTTTAGTCCGCGCATCTGCCGACGTACCGTTTATTACGGCGCTACTTTTGTTGTGGTTTTCCGTGTTGTTCAGTTTGTCCATGATCGCTTCCACTTTTGCCCGCTTCAGCTCTTCCCAAGGGAAATCTTAACCAAACAACAAAAAAAACATTTAATTGTTGACAAAGTCGCGCGGACCCGTTTTTTGGTACTGCACTTCGATATTTATATTTTAGGAATGGACAACACACAATGTGTGCCCGAAACCGGTGCTTTCCGGAAACAAATCCCGGAGAGCTTTGCCTCGAAAATTTTGAAAAAAAAATATGACCATTTTCTACACCCATTTTTTGTTTTGTTTGTTTAAACCACTGGTGAGCAGCCAAAACAACTTTTTGCCTCCGGCAGACGGCAAATGTCGAATTCGGTCGGCGGTCGAACGTCCAACAGAATGGCCGCCGTGCCGACTCCTTTGCCCCTCAAATTTGAATATTCCCTTGGCGATGTGCGCTTTTCAGGCGACAGCAAATTCAATGAACGGACCTAAAAACAATTTGTTTTTGTCCAAACAGCCCGTTTTGTTTAGCAGCAGTTTGAAATTGGGCTCAAAAGTTCGAAAATTTTACATCTACTTCTTCAAAAGTTGGATAATATTGTTAAAAACAGTCACATAATTACTTTGTCCGATGGGTCCGATCCGCAGAACTTTTTGTAGTCTTGCAGCTCCTTAATCTGCGGATTTGTACCGCAAATGGCACAGTTTGCCATCTTTTCCCGCTAAAAAAGGGAGCTAATTTTAAACAATTCTTTATCCGTCCGTCCATTTTGTCAGTCACGGAATGCGCAACAAACAAACAGAAACAAAAAAAGTTCGCACCAATGAAATTTTCTTGGAAGTGCCTTCAAACCCGTCGAACATCCACAAATTGCCGGCAAATGACGCTGAAAAGCAGCACATTTGTTCTTAAAAATCATTTTTTTCCCCCAAAGATTTACAATGTCCGTGCACAGCAATTTTGATGATCTCCAACGCTTGCAAACTGCCGATGACGCCCACAACGGGGCCGAGCACGCCGGCCTCTGAACAGCTCATCACATGCTCTGGCCTCGGAGGAACCGGGAAAATGCAGCGGTAGCAGGGACAGTTCTGGAAGAAAAAAAATTTTGATTGAATTTTTTGTTGACTAAATAAACACTACCCCCCCCCCCCTCCGCATCTCCAAGGAGTCCAACAAAAATTGTGTTCAAAATGCGTGGACCATTTGGACCCAATTCCCCCCGCTTCAGACCGGGCCATTGTTGTAGACGGTGAATTGGCCCTCCCAGCCGAGCGCACTTCCGAACACCAACGGTTTCCCGCTCAGCACACACGCGTCATTGATCAGATATCTAAAAAAAACATTTCAGAATTCAGCATAAAACGGTCAAAAATTCACCGGGTTGATCAGATTTTTGCAAATCGCTTTTTAGTTAAAAAAAAAATGCTCTTTTCCCTATCGAAAGGGAAGAAAATAGATATCTTCTAAATTTTTTTAAAATAAAAATCGCCAAAACGACAAAAACAACAGTTTCTCTACGCCTAATTTGCATAGCAGAGCTGCATTTTGACATTGGGCACAACATTTTGAAGGCTTTTTTAGAATAGAAATTATTCATTCGAAGCGCACCGAGTGGCCGCATTGTCCGAACAGTCGGCCACAATGTCGTAGCCATCTAACAATTGAAGGACATTTTTGCTGGTCAACAACATATTGTACGCCACCACGTCCGCCTCTTTGTTGATCCTGACGCAAAAAAAAAAAAAAATTAAAAAAAAACATCGTTGGACTGATTTCTGGACATCTTGGGAGGGGGGAAGTCGATTTTTTTTGTTTTGAAATTGGATGGCTTTTGCAAGTCCCGTAATTCTTAACCCCCCCCCGGGGCATTGTCCAAAATTTTCGTTCTTTTACCTGAGCAATGATTCCTTCAGTGAATCGGCTTTAGATTGGCCCACTCGTTGCTGGTCGTGCATTGTCTGCCGGTGCAAATTGTCAATAGAAACGACCTTAAGTAGTACACAAAAGTAAATAGACCAAATTCATTTTGTGTGCAAAAAATTTCCAAATAAATTGCATAAATTGGCCAAATTTGAAGCATTTTTTGATTGTTGAATAGAAAATTGACCTTTTATCAAAAAAAAATATGTTTGCTTTCATAATATTTTGACCATTTATTTGAAAACATACATCATGGTCAACAATTCCAAGGCGTCCAATGCCTAAAACACACATACTCAATTTGTATTCGGGTCAAAATTTTTGAAAATTGATTTAGATAGTCTTTTTTGGGAAGCGTTTCTAGTGGTTTTTGAAGGGCGTAGTATCCAAATATGACCTCTATTTAAACCAATTACAAACCCAGGACCAAAATTCGAATATTCGGTAGAAAATTTGAAATTTCCAACGAGCAATTTTGGCCTCAAACTTGTAAGCAGCACGATTCGATGATTTTTTGTTGTAATTTTCTGCGTTTTTACGAAGCCAAAAATGATTTTTGAAAATTTTAGACATCTCAACCAACCAACTGTTTGAATTTGGGTCCAAATTTGTCAAAATACAGGTCATTTCGGATTTAGCCCCCGAATACCCCCCTAGGTACCCCTTAACTAAATGTGAAAACAATTTGTTGTCCCCAAAAAGTGAATGACGGGGACAAACCTGCTGCGACCAAATACATCGAAACTGGACATCCCAAACCACCGGCGCCAACAATTAATGCTAAAACGCAAATAAATGATTGTTTTTTTATTACTCAACAAAAAAGTCAAATTGCAAAAAAAAANTCCTAGAAGAAATTTTTGGGTTTTTTTTTGTAAAAAAAACAGAAGCACCTGACGGACCAATGCCCTTCAGCATCAACTGTCTGCTGAACCTGGCGATTTCCTCCCTGCTCAACGAATGGCCGGCGGGCGTGGTCATCGAAAAGTGACGACAAATTAATATGCAAAAAATAAGCAGAATATGTATATAGCTTGAGCGTTACCTAAATTTGAATTTTAAAAAATTCCATGCGATTTGCTATCCAGATTAAATAAGAGCCCCTTTGGTTTAACAAAAACCCACCCAAATTGCTTCCATTTGAGCTGGGAAAATCCGGGTAGTCGGGCCTTGGATTTAAAATTCCAGGCTTATTTTTAGTGCACATATTTCGGCCTTTTTTGACCGTTTTTCGTGCATATTTGGTCATTTTTGGTGTAGCTATAATTACATGCGCAATTTTTTGTGGGTTTTTAGTGCGTAAAATCCGCCCACTAATGAAGCTCAACAAACAAAATTG
Source organism: Globodera ellingtonae (assembly GCA_001723225.1). Classification (NCBI taxonomy): domain Eukaryota; kingdom Metazoa; phylum Nematoda; class Chromadorea; order Rhabditida; family Heteroderidae; genus Globodera; species Globodera ellingtonae. Next base: position 422,784 of record MEIZ01000049.1, read on the forward strand.
AAAGAATGAACTTGCGCTTTGCTACACATTCAAAACATGATGATGATTGGAGAGGTGGGGATCATAAATATAACTTTTTCGGAGTTTATGCACATTTTTTTTTGTTTGTTACAAAAGTACACACACTGAAAATGCTGTTGTGTGTGTATGTTTGTTTTGAGAATGAATGCGTAAAATGAGAATAAAAAGAATGATCGTTGAATCCTTAATTTTTGTTGACGTTGCTGCTGCTGGTGGTGGTGGTGGTGGTTGCCCCCACCACCCGCCGTTCGTTCCATTCACTTCTTCTCGCGTTTGCTTTGCTACTAACCAATTCTGTTGACCAAAGATCATACGGCGGGGACAAGTGGTGGCTCTCTGCTAGAGGTATTGCTTTTGGATACGAACACGACGTACGACGGAACGTTTGGGTGAGCGAGGGGCGAGCGATGGAGGAATAAGAAATGTAAATGATACAAAATAGCTATGTACCTAATGAATGTGAATGTAGTAAACACATCAGCAGGTGTGAAAGGCTTTTTGCATTATTTTTTATTAATTTTTAATATTTTTTTTGTATTTGCTTTAAATAAGCTACGTTTAGGCACCAATCGCTAAAAATCACAATTCTGTTTATGAACCTTTTCATCTTTGGCACTTTTTTTTGGCTAAATCAGATAACCATTTCGCCAAGAATTTATTGACACGAAAGAAAAGTAAATAAAAATTACACTAAATTCAAAAATCCAGACATTTTATGCGTTTTAAGCAATAAGTCTTAGGCTTAGGCCTAAGCTGAGGCTTAGGCGCCTACTTAAGCTAAACTTATGCTTATTCAAACTTTCAGTGTGTCACTACGCCCGGCACGGAATTTGGAGTTTTTGTTTCAAAAATAATGGCTTCATTCAATGCCTTTGCATGGGAAAGTTTTTTCTTCGGCAAATTGGAGCGAAGTGAGGCGGAACGGCTAATGGCAAACTGCGAGTCCGGCACTTTTCTTATCCGAGAGTCCAGCACGGCACAAAGCTGCTTTTCCCTTTGTGTCAAAGGTGCCGTTTGTATTTGGAATATACAAAATATTTTAATCAAAATAATTTTAAAAATATTAAAAAATATATAACGATTTTTTGTAATGAAATTGGGCACAAATGCAGGTGAAGATGGCCATTTCCTCAATTATCTGATCGAAAAGTTGGAGGTTCAAGCATCTGGTGGGCTAACACAGTACAGAGTGAGTTCGCATTTAAGAGTTACCCATTTATTTGATCAAAATTAATTTTAATATCGACCGAATAAACATTTATATTGTAGTATGTCAAAGTTTTGGGAAAGGAATGAGAATTTTTTCGTTTTTGTCATGCTTATTCTGGCAAGAAAATGGAGAAAGTGTACAATTGTTGGGACTAATGGGTGGGGGGGAGGAGAGGGTGAAGTGACGGGGCTCGGATCCAAAAATGGGCAAAAAAGTGATGACGCACTCCGAGCGAGCCATTTTTGGGTGAGAGAGAGATAGAAGATTGGCTAATAGCCACTGATTTCTGGGCTAATTTCGAGAGATCGGATCGGACAATAATTGTGGGATAGTCGGGAGAACACCCATTCATTTGGGGGGAATAAAATGAGAATGGTCCAGTGATTGCTGAGGGTAACAACATTTGTCGGTGGCAATGCTGGGGGCTTACTTTAGTTTTATGAGACGAAAGTGTTTCTGGTCGGTTATGTGACCGAAAATTTTTTGAATTCAGATTTCCACGCAAACATTTGCGGACATGCCGTCACTGCTCAACCATTTCAAGGTGCACACGGTGACCGCTGGGCCGACACCAATCAAATTGTTGAAACCGCTGGAAAAACCGTTTTTGGACAAAGTGATGGCCAAATACAAATTCGAACCTGAACGCATCAGCGATTTGCCCTTTGAGTCGGGTGAACTGCTCGAAATACTGGGCAAACCGGAACATGGATGGTGGTTGGCCAGGTTTGGAGCAGGGGAACATGCACTTAATTTGTTTATCCCGTAGGATAAGATATTCAAAAAATCTAAAAATTGCTTCATTTTTTTATTTTTCAAATTTTACTACTGAAAATAATGACAAATCTTTGCCTTATTTCGCTTTTTTTGTTCTTTTTCCTACTCAATTTTATGAATTTTGTACAATTAACCGTTGAAAAAAATATATTTTTTTAATTTGTAATTTTTTTTTTTGCCAGGAATTGTCTGCGTGAAACGGGGATGATTCCAGCTAACCGCGTGAAGCCGGTAACCTTTAATTGTAGTAAAATAGCGTTTTTTTTGGACTGCATTTTTCCAATTTTTAAATTGACGAATTTTTTGTTAGTCACACAAAAAACAAAAACAAATTCAGTGCGACGACTGCGATGACGAGCTGAGCGTGTTGAACCCGAGCATGAACAGCAGCAGCACCAACGAAGGCGCTGACGGGTTGGCCGGCAACCGGTCCAGTGCCCATTCTGTGGGCGAGCAGCACCAGCAACAACAGCAGCAGCACCACCAAACAGGGGTTGGACAAAAATGGGGTTGGGGGAGTTTATCAAATATATACATTTAAATTTTGTGCTTTTTTGCAACTGGGTTTTTTATCATCAAAAATTTGAATGTGTGTGTGATCTGGTAACTTTGTCCGGCTTGTACATGTTGTTGTTTGAATCAGAAGGCGTGG
>MEIZ01000049.1:431830-455432 GCA_001723225.1 Globodera ellingtonae
GGGGGCAATTTACTCCTCCGCCTCCGCCTCTGCTCGCTGCCCGTCCGTCCCCACCACCACCACAAAATATGTCCGTCCCATTTGTGTCCGACGAATTTCTCCTCAAGCGCTCACTGTTCAGCTCCATTTTCGGTGTTGCAAATCGATTGAAACAGGCAAAAACAACAGCAGAAACAGCTGCGATCTCCTCGTCCGCCTCCAGCGCCGCCGCCGCGGGACAACAACACCAATTTGGTTGGGGTTTTAAATTTTCAAAAATTTAATTAACGAATTTCAAACCAATTTTGTACACAATTTTTGAACTTTTTTTGTTAGGACAATTAGTAAATCCGATGAAAATTGAGGAAAGATTTGAAAAATGCATAGCCGGAATAACCGTAACCGAGACTTTAAAAGCCAAACCGGAAAAGGCGTTTTTGAAAATAAATTTTATCTTTTTTTTTCTTTATTAAAATTGTTGGTTTTTGTTTTTTAATTTAACAAAAAGAAAGTTTAACAAAAAGAAAATTTTAAACGATTCTGCAAATTAAACAAAAAGATATTTGCAGAGTCATTTTGTCCGCAGGACATTTTGTATTGTACAATAAATAAACCCCCCCACCCCCCGCCATCGCTCGCTCTACGGCACATTTTTTGATAGCATTTTCATTTTGTCAGACTCATTTTGTCCACTGGACATTTTGCCCCCTCATTTGGAACACAATGTCTGGCATCGCCATTTGATCTAAAAAAACAAAATTCGCAATTAGCCAACCGATTCCATATTTTTTTGCTACGATCGGCAAAAGCTTTCTCTCAATTGTGAGTGGGGGAGGGTGTATTCGAGCGTAAAGGCAAAAAAGATAAGCGACGATTGGGCCAACCAACTCCGAAAATTGGGCCAATTGTGAAAAAAGCAAACTCCGTTTTGGCCAATTTAGCTTTGCGAGACAACACAAATGATTAATGATGGGCTAATTAATGGATGATTAATTAATTAATTGTTCAATCAATTAGAATGTTTCGTCCACTCAGCAGACGAGCCTCGACAGCCTTGCTCGTCTAGCCGCATCTCCAGCAGGACAACTGAACAGGACCAACAACGAGTGGGTGGTGGGTGTGTAACAGGGCTGGGCCCGTCCCGTATTTTCGGGAGAATTCTTTTTTTAAAAATGGGATACGGTACTTTACAAAAAAAAATGGGATACGCTACTTTTAAAAAACGGGACACGGTACAATTTGGACCGGAATCTGCATAATCCGGACCCGCCAGGGCATGGTGGGAGGGTCCGATAAGTGATCAGTATATATTATAGATCGGACTTGAGGATCAATTAAGATTCCGATCGAATCTCAATCGAAAAAACATCGAGATTTTGTCGAGAATCTCATTTGTCCGATCTAGAACTAAGGATTGAACAAAAATTCCAAATTTTCTTTCTTTTTAACTTTTGAAAAATACTTTTACATCTCAGTTTTAAGCATTTTAATATGCTTTCGACCTGCCCCTGACAGGAACTTGACAATTTGTGCCTTTACCACGGCGCATCGGACGGCGGCGTTTACCACGCGTCGCCTTCGCCAACCCAAACAGTTGCTTGTTCTCCGACCACCCAACTTGGCAAACAGTTCAGTGACCAGCTCCAATTTGTTGAACAACAGCAGCAACAGCAGCACAACGACGAGCACGAGCAGCATCAGGATAACAACAGTAACAACGTCGACGACGACAGAACAGCACTAACCAGGGAACAAATTTATGCGGAAATTGTTAGGGAGTGCAACGAGTTCGAGAAGCTACAGAACAACGATCAGCAGCTGAACGACGAACAGCAACCGATGCTGGAAGTGGTGGGTAATCATCGCATTTTGGTACAGGGTAAAATGATCAATTCAGGTCATTGCATGCAAATACAAATATTCTCTGATCATTTTTTGGTGAATTGTACTCAACCAAATTCAGAATAATTTCTCCAACCTCTGATCAGATTATTTTGGATCAAGGCTTTACGAATGATTGATTGGTCCAATTTGTGACAATTCAGACTAGAGATCGCCAACCCGATTTTCGAAGGATCGGGATCGGAATCCCGGCTAAATCCCGATCCAGACCCAATAGCCGAAAATCCCCCCAAAATAGCAGCCTGGTCTTCCAAAATATTGGGGTTTTCAGGTTACATAATGTCGATTTGTCTATGATTTCCGAATTCAATGTCAGATTTAAATTGTTCTGAAGCTGTTTTGACATTTCAATAACCTTCAACTTAATCATTTGTAAAAGATTGTAGACACCGAAATTGCCTACGGCAACAGCAACAACAACAACAATTGATGGCGTTCACCACCACCCCTTGGGCACTTTGATCAGAGCGCCGACAGAAAATGTAGCGTTGATCACCAGCGGCGGCGGCGCCGGCGGCGGCGCCTTTTCCCTCGACTTGGAGCGGCTGATCAAAGTGGTGGTTGCGCATGTGCTTAAAGAGGTGGTTGGTTGGTTGGTTAATTAACAACAACATTTAGACAATAAATGGTGGGCCATATTTTTGTGTTTCCTCAAAAGGTGAAGAGTGGCGGCAATGGCATGGCGATGCCGAGGAGGCAGAAACGATCGGAGAGCAGCACAAAGTGTGGCGCCGGCGGCGGCGATGGTCATGGTGGCAGTGACGACACTGTTGTGCCGTGCCATGGAGAAAATGCGGAGCAGATACTTGAGCGCAAGCGGGAACAGGTAATGAATGAGTGCAGAAATAGTGATCAAAGGAAAATAAACTTTAAAAAATAAATAAAAGGAATTATTTCAGACATAAAAAATAAAACAACAAAATTATTTCTAGTTTTTTGTCGGTTTGTTTTCTGAAATAATTTAGTAGTTTTTAAGGATTCTTTTTTTTTGGGAGATTTTCGACTTTTGGGAGGGGGGGGGGAGATGATCAATCAAATCAGAAAAGCAACATTTTGATCAAAACAAATTGTGTATTAGTCACCCCGGTACGAGGACAAATCGGTAGTTTGATCAGATCAGAAAGTGATCAAAAATTGGGGCCGGTCGGTCCCAGTCTGTGCTGCTCGGTATTCTCGCCCCTTGGGCGTTATCCAATTTTTATGAAAATGGAATCTCTCTGATCAGAACAACGCGGCCGCCGCGCGCTATCGCCAACGGCAAAAGGAGCAAAAGGATTTGTTACTGAATGAACTGTGCCAACTTGAGCAACAAAATGCGCAGTTGACTGCGGCAATTGCCGTTGCGCAACGCGAAATTGATGTAGTGAAGGCCGATTTGTGGCGGAGGTGGCGCAACTGAAAGAATTTTCGAAATTGTTTTAAAATTTATTTATCTACAAAACTTTCGTCCACATTTTGAATGCCTACGATGAAATGAAGCCCGCGAATAAAACTATTTAAAACCCAAATTTTTCTGTATTTTTAATTTTGATTATAGTTTTCGAAATTTTGATCAGATTATCAAATCTTTGTGAAAACATCCTTCTCTGATCATTTCAAAAAAATTTTTAAATGTGCGCCTTTAATGGGTTTTGATCATTTTAAATTTCAGAACAACAGAAAAATTTCTGTTCTGATCAGGCTGATTGAGGAACGCAAAGATGTTGGAAAAAAATGTTTTGTTTAACAATTTTTTGAAAAAAATCACATTAACATTATGCCAAAAATTCAAAAATAGTTAAACATTTTTACATTTTTTATCCATTTTTCAAAAAAAAACCACAAAAAAATCGAAAAAAAGTCGTCTACAAAGCTCCTAAAAACCTCAAAAAGTATCATTTTAAAAAACATAATTGATTTATCAAAAACCACAAAAAGATGCTAAAGCATCAGATATCGGAACCTTTGGCTAAACTAACCAAAGTCAATCAATTTTTCCTGAAAACCAACCCACAAAAGGCATTCTGGTCTCTATAAAAGGATCAAAATGTGTAGTGAACATTTTCATTCGTCATAAATAATTCTCTGTTTGTTTCTGCTTGTAACCAAACGAATGTCTGACCATCCCCGAGAGGCTCGGCGACACATGGAGGAATTGGAAGAACTGTGAGCGATAATCCTTTGTTCTTTATTGATTTGATAAAAATCAATCATTTTCAGTAATATCTGTGACGACATTTGGCTGGACACTTTGGTGTTGATTGAGCGTGCCGAAGTCGCGACGAAATTCGCGCTGATCAATGCCCGTTTCAGTGCCATCGTGGACATTCATTTAAGGCACAGGAAGTGGTCACTCGGGACGCTTTACATTCAAAGAGCGAGGAGCGGCACTGGAGCAGAAATTGCCCAACAGAACGACGGCACCAGCTCCAACTTCTTGCCAGTCGCGAACTCTCCGCTTCCACCCCATGTAATTGGGTTCGATGCAATTCACGTTTGGTCAGTTTTTTTTTAAACAAACCTTAAATTCAAAATACATAGGTATTTTATTTTTAGTTACATTGATCGTGAAGTGCTCACTTTCCTGCGTCACATTCGGCGTCTCATCAGCTCGAACATCTCTCTGCAATTTACCATTCGTGCCACGGAACAACGCTGCTGGAACATTATGGCACAAGAGATTTGGCCTCTGATGTCGCGTGGCATCAGTGCACTGATGGACATGAGGAAAAGCGACTTTGATCTGTTGCACAAATACATCTCTCCGAACGTGCTCGCCGACTGCGTGAACCTTCGACGAATCTTCTCACATTATCTGCCCACTGCACCGCTCAATACGCACGCTGTCCTACGGCCTGGCCAAGACCAGTACACGTGGCTTCAGACTCCGCGGCCCGATGGCCTTCCAAAATTGTTGTCATTCTACCGATGGAGAAAGGGGTGGCCGCTACTCACGGAACAATTGAAAAAGGTGGCGGGCAGCTGCTCTTAAATGTGATTTTCTACCAATTTTTTAATTGTTTAGAATTTCTTCAGCGCTAACTCCACTCCGGTCAACTTCCTCATCTATTCGTGTGTGACGAATGGTCGCATTTTGGCATTCAATGTGGTGAATGAACGAACCCAAGAGCGTTTGGCACAGACAGCTCGCTCGGGATTTGCACTGTTCTGGCACCTCCGCCGCTTCAATGTTGTGCTGTGGCGCTGTCCAGTTCAGTTTGAGTTTAGTCCGGCCCGCGTGTCGGCATGGGAGGAGGAGGCAAATGAAATGAAGAACTTCGTCTACTTTACCCTCCGGGATGCGGACATTGGGTAGGCGGCGGTGGACAAATCACTTTATTCAATGCTTATTAATTTAATTGTTAACCATTTTCAGGCCGTCATTGTAAGCCGAACAGTCCCCAGCAGTAGATGAGGCGGTGGGAGAACGACAACTTCAACACGGAAATGAATTTATTGGTCCTTAAATGGAGTAGCCAGCCCTTAATCTGTTCAGTTGATGTAACAATCATATATATGTCCCCATAACTATTCCTATTTGATGTAACCGTATAATGTATGTATCTACTCTCTTTTTATTTCAAATTATATCTATATAATTACTATATATGTACATATTTCGTGATGTAAAAATCGTTCAAACAGAAATTATTAGATTTTGGAAGTGTTGAGCTGTGGAGACCCAGCATTTTTACAATTTTTTTTTGGGGCTTTAGGACCCGGACCTGACCTCCATTTCTCGCAATTTCAAACCCCCGACCCGAACATTTCGCCAATTCAAAAAAACTCCACAAATCAATCATTTTTTTTTGGAAAATCATGAAGTCTCTGATCAAAAAATTTTCGGAAGATTGATTCTTATTTTTTCTTTCTACCTTTGAAATCAAATTGGATAAAATGCTTATTCAATCTTTATTCTGACCAAACATGAGCGAGATACATGAACATTCATACACAACAACGGGTAAAATATAAGGAACAATTAACAGTGATCCGCAGATCAGATAATTAGGTAATGCACACATTAAGACAACAACAGCTATTTACGGACGAAGCATCAGTTGTCCTCCTTCTCTCCATGGAGCAGCTTTGAAAGGCCCTCCAGCGGGCTATCCTTGAAGCTTTCCGTCGACATGAGCGCCATGACCAAAGTGAATCCGCCGAGCGCGACGATAATGACCACCACAATGATGCACACGGTGATGCACACACAGCCGAAGCCAGCGCCAGCAGCGTCATTCCGCTTCCGTTTATGCTCTGAAAATTTTGAGTACGGGTAGTCCATCATCATCAATCAGCCTTCGACCAATTTCCACTCACCAGAAAGACGCGAATCATCCTCGTTGGTTGTCGTAGGCGTTTTGCCGCGTCGTCCTCGCGTAAAGCGTTGTGTCATTCTGTCGAGAAATCCATAAGCGTCTGCCATTGTGGATGCTGTGTGTATTAATTGACAATTTTTGTGATTATTTATGCTAAAATTAAAGTTAAATGTAATAAAAGCAAAAAGGGCATAGGTAAATGTTGAGGCGATCATCACTAGAATGTCGCCGTCATTAAACAGAACTAATTGTAACAGTTTTGGATCTTTAATTAATTTAGTAGAACATTAGGCGACACTTTAGTGGAAAAGATCGGGGCAGAGAAATATATATATTAAAAAATCACAATTTTCTTCTGGGTGTTTTCGGTTGAAGAAAAGAAAGGTGAAAATGATTTGGGAGTGCGAATGAGAGCGGCTTTATAGTGCAAAAAATCCGCAGATGCTAATGCTTAAAGGTTTTGTCGCGTATATAAAGCAACAATTTTTGAGCTTTATTTGTTAGCTCACTTTTGCAACAGTATTCCAGCAGACAACAAAATGGTCCGTAAACGTCGCAAGACGGAGCCACCAAAGTGAGGACACCTAACGCTAGCTGCGCTACCAGTCAACTAAATCAAAATCTCAAAAAAAAGAAGCTTTCGAATGATATTAAAATCTTCCATTTATGTTACTTGACTTTGAAAAAAGTTAAAAGGAAATAAATAAACTTGGGATGAAAAAAGTATAAGGAAATAAACTTGGGAAAAAGTAGCGTCGGCAGATAGCGAGTTGGATGAATATACCCCACAAAAACAGTCTAAGTGAATACAATTCAGCGTCACCCATTATTCACATCCAACATTAAATTCGCTCAAGTTTATAATTGCTTCCGTTTGAGTTTTACATTTTTAGCTTTCTAAAAAACTGGTAATTTAATGGCGAAGGAAGCACCACAGCGTAAACCGGCAACTCTCACCGCTCAGAAGCGTACGACCATCAAACAAAGTCTTGACGAATATTCTAATCACTGATCAGAAAGTTCCAAATTTTCAGATTCAAAATGCCGCAAAGAAAATGCGATTGGAGCCAAAACATCGGTGGACAAACAGCACAAGTGCGAATATTGTCCGAGGACATTTGATTGGCCATCCCAGTTGGAAGTCCATACGCGCATTCACACCGGAGAGAAACCTTTTCAGGCGCGTTTGAAAAGGACCTTTTGGTGTATAATAAAACTGAATTTTAGTGTCCGCAATGCAAGAAACGATTCAACACATCTAGCTATCTGAACGTGCACTCTCGCATCCATTCCGGTGTGCGACCGTTCAAAGTGAGTGAGAGGAGTGGCTGAATTCAAATTAAGCGAATTTTATATTTAGTGTGACATTTGTGACAAGCGATCCACACATCTGGCGACCTGAACGTGCACTCCGCATCCATTCCGGTGTGCGACCGTTCAAAGTGAGTGAGAGGAGTGGCTGAATTCAAATTAACAAATTTTATATTTTAGTGTGACATTTGCAACAAGCGATTCCAGCATATCTGGCGATCTGAACGTGCACTCGCGCATCCATTCCGGTGTGCGACCGTTCAAAGTGAGTGAGAGGAATGGCTGAATTCAAATTAATCGAATTTTATATTTTAGTGTGACATTTGCAACAAGCGATTCCGCACAGCTGGCACTCTGAATCGGCACTCTCTCATCCATCCCGGTGTGCGACCGTTCAAGGTGAGAATCAGGCCAATAACCATTAAAAATCGTCTAAATTTAGTGCGCACGTACAAAAATTTTTTTGATTTTCAGAAGTACACGAAAGTCGTGATTGTTCGTCAGGAGAAGACGGTCCGCCGTGAGCTGGTTGAGATTGTTCGGACTCGGACTCGCCGTGAGACGATGTTTCTGCGCGCCTCGAATTAGGACGAGTTTTGTGATCTGTTATATCTACAATAGGATAATTACATATATTGTTTGTTAATTGTGTTTTGATCAGCATGTTCTTCATCATATTGTATCGTATTTGTTTTGTGTAAAGCACCGACATTTCAACAAACTGCACACAAATCGGACAAAAAACAGAATTTCAGAAAAATTCATCCGCCTGCTCGTTAAAATCAAAACCAAACGAGCATTTGGCTGGAAGTTTAAATTTTTGTAATTTTAATGGAAACATTCAAGTTCAGGCATTTGAAAATTTTTGAATTTTAATGGAGAAAATGATTTGGCGTTGTGTCATCGAAAAATTTTAAAAACACTTTGAGCTTTCTTCAAAGGCTTTGCGCAAAAAAGGGTAAAAAGCGCCTTATTTGGGAGCCGGGCCCGGCTTTTTCACAATTCCGAGCCTTAATATGTATACAGATAGGACTTTTAATGACCATCAATCTGCTTTTTATTCAAAGTTTTTCTTCATCTACATATTAAAATGCTTGAAAGTTTGGTCGCTTGGGTACTAAACAATTATGTGGGCGAGTACTTCAAGCTGAACACCGATCAACTGTCAATTGCTCTGCTTCAAGGTCCTTCTTTAGCTCCTCGAGCAAATTTTAAGGAATTTTCAAAAATCCAAATTTTTTTTTTGCGAGTTTTGCTTCAACTCGAATCATAAAGTCAAACACATTCAGGTCAAGTTGACTTGGAAAATGTTCCTTTGCGCACGACCGCGCTCAGCAAGTTCGACATTCCGGTTCAGGTATGTTCTACGTGTTATCAGCATTAAATGAAGAAAAGTTGTAAATTACTGCTCGGAATCTACTTAAATTTTGGTGTTTTAAATTTGTCTTCTTCTAAGGCACTCTTCGGACCCTCAAAAACAGTATATTTCTTTACCAGAAGAACAGTTGGCCACCCTGAAATAACGTCGTATTTATAAAGAGATTTATTGAATAAGGTTTTTTGGCTTCAGGTGAAATGTGGTGTCATCGGCGCGCTTCAGCTGCGCATTCCGCTGGCGCACATTCGCAGTCAGCCATGGACGCTTCGCTTGCGCGACTGTGTCGCACTGCTCGGCCCCCCCTCTGCGAGTTCGCAGTTCCACGACGTGCAAACGGTGGACAAATGGCAGCAGCAGAGGTGCGAGCGTTGGCTGGATGAGTTGGAGACGGGGCATAAAGTGAATTTTTGTTGAGGGACTAATTATAGGGAGGCTTTGCGAAATTTCGTCAATTTTTTCTTAATTAGGAAAAGCATTAACATTTTATAACTCAACAAACTTCTGTAAAAATAGAGAATTCAGAGGAAACTGCTCGAACAGCTCGGCATTGAGTCCACGGAGGACAACACCGAGCAGAATTCCTGGTGGGGTGCCTCATTGTTGTCCTCCATATCGAACAACATTCAGGTTTGAGGCCACTTTTATTGTCTCTTTCATTAAACAAATTGCAACGAATTTAATTAGTTTTTCTGTTAACATTTTATTTTTTGAAATTAACTCCCCTATAGCATTTTTTGGCCTCCATTTTTTAAATTTCAGAAATTGTTTTCATTTTACAGGTGATCTTGGAGAATGCGCACATTCGTTACGAATGCCCGTCGTACAACTTTGGTGTCACCATTCAGTCGTTGACCATTCAGACAACAAATTCCAATTGGGTAAGTGCTAGAGCAGTTCGGGCATACAATAATAAATCCGCTCAAAAACAGGACAATTAGTTATTAAATTTTCATGTTGAGACATTCTCTCACCCCCAATTGATCAGAAAATTACAACAAAAAAGGGATTTAACAACTCTTTGTTTTAAAAATTGATGTTTTTTTCTTCTTTATTTTAATTTTCAGCGCCCAGGCTTTGTGCAAAGTGCGGAAGGCGTTAACATTTTTAAGAAAATTGACATTACCGGATTTTCAATTTATTGGAATCCGGACGATCAGCAGCAGCAGCAGTCGAACGGTGTCCGTTTGGTGCCATCCTATGAAATGCTGAAAGTGAGTGGGTGTTTTGCGCGCGTCGGACTTGTAATTGGAAAAATGTTTGAAGGAAGAACTTGGGGTCCCTTCCGTCGACCATCAGTTCATTCTGCTTCCATTTTCGCTGGAGGTGCGTATTGAGCAAAATTCGTCACGCTTTCCGTTACTTCGCGCCGTCCCGAGCACTCCGCGCTTCAAAGTACAATTTTTTATAAATTATATTCATTCCATTTTCGAAATCAAGCATTTTTTTCGAAAATCTATTAGTTTTGAAAATTTTGATGGGTCAGGAACGATGCCATTTTCCACATTTTGAAGCGTTCACTAACATTTTATTTTTTCTTTACAATTAGTTGGACATTCGGTCGCAACGAATTGAGTTGGAGCTGAACAAACGTCAAATTGTGCAAATTCAATCGTTGGCCCAGGACTGGGCTCAATTTGACCGAGCGCGTTCCCACAGAAAGTGGCGGCCGATTGTTTCCGTGCATGAAAGGTTTTATACATACTTCGAAATGATGTGAAAAATGTTTATAGTATTCATTTAAAAGAAAAGAAAAAAATGAATTTTGAATTTATTTTTTTTAGCCCAAAACAATGGTGGCACTTTGCCATCGGGCGCACGCTCGACGCGACACGTGCGCAGAGGAGCTTCTTTTCGCGTGCGGCTGTGTTGGCACGCACGCGGTTGTTGAACGCGTACGCGCGCGCATATCGCCGCAGGCTGCAAGTGTGCGTGGACGTGCACATTGATAATGCCACCGGCGAAAACGAGTGAGATATTGTGTTTGGTTTGTCTAGAAAAAAGCGGGAAAAATAATTTGAGGATGAAATTCAAATAAATTTACCAACAATTTGGTGTTTTTTACAACAATAAAATTGTTTTTATTTTTTCAAGTGAAAACTCTTCGCTTTCATGCCCGCCAATTTCTCACGAAGACATTGCGCTGATCAAACAAATTGAACACGGCTTGGAATTCACTTACAATGTTTGTGACAAAAATATTGGAAAAAAAAATCAGAAATTTTGTTTCCTAAATAATCTTAATGTGTTATTTTTTTAAGGTTTTGCATTGCCTTAGGGAAGCTGTTTTCCAACAAATGTTACTCAAATGCGGTGCTTCCAAACCGTTGCATTCGCACGACGAAAGCCCTTTTGAGATTGTTCGACCAGGTAAATAAATACACAAAATTTCAGCAAACTGATAAATGTGCTAAAACTCAAAAAAAAAAGTTTTTTTGTTTTTTAAATAGACAATCGATTGGTGACGCCTCCGCCGACAAAGGGTTCGGCAGCACAAGGATGGTACGGATGGATAACAAATTGGTTTGCCGAAGGAAGTGCTAACCTAAACGGTGTGTGCTTGATTCCTTTTTTTTAATCTGAACAATTTACTCTCCGAATTAATTAATCTATTCATGATGGACATTACACAGAACTCGAAAACAATGGTCAAGCTGTGGCTGGTGATGAGGCGATTTACTTGAGCATGAAACCACCCAAACTGACAAAGCACAAATTGGACCCCGAATTGAAAACGGTCGAACGTCGGATGGAAGCCGAAATTTTGCAGGCACAATAATTGGGGGAAAATGTTCATAAAAAACTAGAATCTTTTTGATGAGTGTTATCGAATGAGAGAGAACCTTTTTTGAAACATTTTTGGAATTTCATTTTTATAGTAATTAAAAGGAAAAATTTCAAATCAAGGTTATGAGAGGTTTTTTGACCCATTTTCCATATTATTTTTGTTAGGTGCTGAATGAGTCGTGGGATGAGTCGACCGTGCTGCGCCGTGACAATTTGTTGGCAGAAATTGCGCTGAACGTGGCCAAAGTATTCTTCAGATTCAGCGAAGAGGAGGCGACGGACAAAGTTAAGGTGGGATTTTGACTGACAAATGAGTGCTTTTTTTAAATCAAAAAATGAAATTGGGTGAAACAATTTTTTGCTATTTGTTCATCCAGCCCTCTGCCGCGTCGCTAAACAGAAGCGGAAGCAGTGAAAAGCCATCACCGGGCGCCACCGATGTGCTGCAGCAGCTGCTCACCTTCGACCTCAGTCGGCTGTGCAGTCGAATTCACCTCTCGCCCAAAGAGCATCGAACGGAAGTGTCGCTGAGCGTTGCCGACTTCAGCGTACAACGTGTTCAGCACCGTCAGCAACAACAGCAGAGGACAACGGAAAACAGCGAAGTTGACAAAAAGGTGCGTTTTCTGGGAGGCTAAACCCCAGAGTAAATAATAATGCATCGTCTGGCGCTGTCGGGGGAGACTAATTTTTTTTGTGGAATCGTCCATTAAATTCGATTTGTTGAGGGAGGGCTCTTTTGATTTTTTGCTCGAATTCCGGCTCGAATTCAGGTGTCTGTGGAAAGTATTTCGCCCGATACTGACGAGCTGAACAGTTTCGAATGCGATGAGTTTGACGACGAGTCGTTGATTTACGGTTCCCAACATAAAAGTGCACAGAGTACGCATCTTTTGCTGGCCATTGGTCGAACGTATGACGAAGGCAAAGAAAGGGATGACGCAAATGGAACACAAAAACGGTAGCAGAATAATTTTCTGTTGAGTTGGGCGTTTTCATAACTTTTAAATTCTTTTTATTAGGCACAATTTTCGAAGAAAACGCCAAAGAATTCATGGACATGGACATGGACATTGCTCTTCATCCACTGCTGCTGGAGGGGAAGCGACGAATGTTCAGCGGGAGGAGGAGGAGGGCAAAGCAATTTTGCGTCTGTTCTACAAGCGACTTGCTCCCAAATTGGAGGTGTACCACGAGCTGAACGTCTCGTGCGCTCCGCTGTCCATCATTTGCGACGAGTGCGCCCTGAGCGGAATTTTTGAACCGTTCACTCAAAAGGTGGGGGCGTTGTTGGTTGTGTAAAATGGCCATGGTTTGAATATTGTACTATACTAACCGATGGACATTTTTCCATATTTTCTGTATAATGTAAAAGTCGTGTTAAAAAGGGTCAACCAGTTCGGTAAGAATGGAAGCGAAGTGTAACCATAATATAGAATCATAAAAAATTTTTCGACTAAAGCTTGCCTGCTTCTATGTATATCAATTTTGTTTGAATGTAATCGAGACTGATTTAAGAAATTTTACGAATTATTGGATACGTACATTTACATATATTGCAGATGCAACAGCGCCTTGGGAAAGAACAACAGCAGCACGAGGAAAATCTGCTGGAGTCCTCCGACGTTTCCCCCACAGCGGATACAGTAACCCATCAAATGTTTGTATCCGTCGCCGTCCCAGAGGTACTGTAGGAAAGGACAACCTCGATAATTATGATTTAAATTTATATAAACTTATCAATTTAGCTGATCGTAGAGTTGAGGAGTCAAAAAGCAGCCCATGGCTATTTGTTGAATCCAAAGATTGGCCAAGAAATTTCTTCAACATGCAACTTGAGTGAAAGTGACAACCATTTTGTGCGATCGATCGCTTCGTCTTTTGCCAGAGGCAATGTGCACTCATTGCTGATGACATTTTCGAGAAGAGATTGCCAACGGCTCAGCAAACTGGAGTTGGACTTTGACAGTGTGCTGCTTGAAGATATCTTTCAAGGATGCCCTGAAGGGTTTCCTTTGCTGAACATTGACAATGATGAGACGGACAAAGCTGGACTGGCAAACGTAAGTTTATTGGAATTTTTTCTTAAAGATTTTATATCGGATTCTTTCAAGCATTCAAAAAGTTCATCACGATCATGTCCCGATCTGACAAGCTGCTTGGACTTGGAGGTCGGCGGCGCCGATGGACACAAAACGACGGCAAAAGATGAGAAATGCAGCACCGAACAACGACATCTGACCGCGACGGTTGAGGCCCAATTGTTGTTGGGCACTTCAGTACCCACGTCGTCGATGGTGTGCGATCAAACTGTGAAGAACAACAATGATGAATCATTGCGCATGCCGTCGCGGCAATGTGTTGATCAACCAATTCGGAGAAAACTGACGACGGCCTCAAATTTTAACTCGTCAACTACGAATCTAATGAGTCGGCGCCACTCTCTACGCTTTGTGTTTGTTGATGGGATAAGCGCTAATAAACATTCGGAGCAGGTGGTTTTTGAAAGGATTTTTTAATTTTTATTTATTAAATGAATTATATTCAGCAGTTTAATTGCCAAATCAGCGGACACTTCAATGACACAGAAATTGAGATAGGGCTGAACAGACGCACTTGGATTTTGTTGATGGATTTTTTGGGACTGCTCAAGCTGCACAATTGTTCAAGCACAATGAGCGGGAAGAGCGGCTGCCACAGCAGCTATCGTATAAATTGTGAACTTGGCGCCAACCGAATTCGTCTGGCCATGAACTATCCGGAGAATGGACAACGGCTTGGCCTTTGTGTTTTGGACAGGCCAAAATTCACTGTGCAGGTAGGTGTGTGATGTCCAACAGCGCAATACAACTAAATTGAAGACTATTTAAAAATAATTGTGCTATTAAATTTTGCTGAACCTTTGCAGACTGATGTCAATGTTGTTGATGAACCGATTCAAATTTGGCTGGTTGTTGATGCTTTGCGCCTGACTGATTCAATGCCGTTTTATAGCAATTTGTATCCAGAACGATTGGTGGTGGTTCAAAATGCAACTGACGGATCAGCAGCAGCAGCACAACCGCCTCTGCGGATCAGTATCTTGAAGTTGGATTTGGACTTTCCTCATATTTATATTTGATAATTTGATTGCCCGCACCTCGAAAGCTTTTAAGAACATGGCATTTTATGTACCTTGTTTAACCTCAGGTACCGCACGAGTGACCCCCATTGTTTGTTGCGCGAGTTCGACTTTTCGTTGACTGCGGAAGTGAATGGAAACGTCAATTATCTGCACACGCATCGCTTCTTTTCTGCCTTCATGGATTTTTGGTTACAATTGACCGAACTTTATGATAAAGTTTCATTCAGCAATTCTTGCCGGACCACGACGGTACGGCAAAATTCTTTAAAATATTTTGTTGCACAACGACCAACCAGTCTATTAATAATTTCTTTTGAGGACTCTGAGCATTCGCTGATGAACGGCTTGAAGACGCGGTGCAAGCTGAGCATGGACATTTCTGGCGGAGAGATCAATTTGTTCGTTCCACTCAGCCAACACTCCACGCAGGCAATTGTTGTCGAATGTTGTGCAATTCGTGCCAGAAACAACTTCTGCTACTCGTCCTCACTGCGTGATTTGTTCGCCAAACATTTGGTCAACAATCAAGTGGGTGTTTGTGCCATATTTATGAAATAATGAACAAATAGTAACGAATTGAATTGATCTGTTTATCATGTCAGCCGATCAATTTGATGTCAGCCGAAAACGAGAGTTTGTTGGATGCCATGGGCATCACATTGCGTAATCTACGCATTTGGCATGGCATTTTTGTGCCGAAAACGGGAGCGGAACACCACCAGCAGAACCGGAGGAAAAGGATGGAACGCCATGGATTTGTGAAATGTTTTGACGCATTTGAGGGGATGACACTTTTTTCGAAGGCGGAACAACAAATTGTGATGGACAAGCCGGACTTTTCGTTGACCATCGACGTTTTCAGGAATCTGTCTCCGTCAAACAGTGGTGAGCACACAGTTTGTACTGGTTTTAATCAGTCGAATCTATCGTTTTTAAGTTCCGGATCTCTTTGTACTGCTCCGTCTTCACGATGTTTCCTTTTGTTTCACCACCGAATTTTACAAGCTGCTCAGGGGCTGTTTGGACTACAATTTAGGCGAACTTTTGATTCCACAGCCAGAAACCATTCCGGTTGAGCTATTGGAAGTGCCGGAAGAGATTGGCATTGGGCTGGGCGAGAAGCATTTGGTGTTCACGTTGCGCATTATTCTCAAAAAAGTGCAGGTCGGCTGGTGTGGGTTGGTTGGTCGGTCGGTCGTCGCCGAGGGGTGTACCCGTAAAGTGTTTTAAGTTTCATCTTCTCACGCCAACTTCGTCCATTCGGCCGGATGTGTTCGGGAAATTTGCCCTTCTGTACATTCGTTCGGCCAAACTCTTCTACGACAGCTTTATGGACGCTCAATCGGAGTTTGATTTTATTTGCGGAGGCGCGACACTTGAAGATGCCAGAGGCAATTAATTAATTGTGTGCATTTTAAACCACCATCATAGCCCCAACCTCTAATTTCAGAGGACCAAAAAGAGGAAAACGTGTTCAGAAAGATTGTGCAACCGAGCGGTCGTACTTTCAGAGAAGCGCGTGCAACTCACAGCAAATCGACGGGGTGAGTGTGTGCGTTGAAAAGGGAAGAATCGGCGGATTCTGCTGAGTTGGATTAGAATTTTTTCATATTAAAAAAGCTTTTCATTTAATTATAAATTATATATAATTTATACTTAATTAGCTCTTCCAAAAGCGGCAGTCACAGTGACGACAAGAACAAAAAGCCGTTGCTGTTTGAGTCGCACATCAAAATGCGCAGGGATGAGGCGCCAGTCATTTCGCTGATTCTCGCAAGGGCACGCGTCATTCTGCTGATGGACTGGATTGAAACCCTGAAGGCATTTGTTCTGCTCAACGCCGACTTTGATGTGCCGCCGGGGGGTGAGGGTTTAAAATGGATTTTTGCGCTGACCACCATTCGGGGTTTTTTCCCGCAGGGCATCACAATGTTTCGGCATCGTGCTCCAATTTAGAAGTGTCAAAGAGCGGTGTTTTGGTCCGTTCAATGGACCCGCCGCATTTTGTGTTCCATCAGCAAAAAACTTCAACTCTTTTGCCACATTCAAGCAGTGACAGCAACAACAGCAGCCGACAACCGCAACAGACCGCCGGGGTGGGATGGAGCTTTCTGAACTTTTAAGCTTTAATCTCTTTTTGAAAAAAACAAGACTATGATGACTTACCCCCACCTATCTATACACGACGATATATTTGATTTAAATGGTGACAGATTGACGGTTCAAAATTTGTGCTCAAAGTGACGCTGAAGGAGTGCGATTTGGTGGCGCTGGAAGATGCACACAGAAAGGACACTTTTGCACTGATCGGGCACACAACTGCGGCAATTATTGTCAACAATTTGGCGGACAGTGCCCAAATTGAGTCACAATATGAAATTAAAGTCAGCGTTTGGCGCTATATTAATCCGAATCTCTCATTCATTCATTTTTCCGCATCTTTGTGGCGCTTTTACTATACTTAATTTTTGTTTAAATTTCCAGCAGCTTTGTTTTTATTGGTGCGTCATGGACTCGCAGACGGACACATGCACACAGCTGACAAATGACACCACTGCGACTGCGACTGTCGCATTCGAACGGCCTTCGTCACCGCCCCCCACATCGACCGCCGCTGGTGGTGGCAATGCTGCGAATCAACAACAGCAACAAAAGTGCTTTTCATCATCTTCTGCTGTTGCTGCTGCTGCTTCCTTTTGCTTGCGTCCTCCGCAACCAAAAAGCCTCGAACATTTGTTGTGTATCCATCAACAAGTCGTCCGTGTGGAGCTGGGCACGCTGGTGATCCGTGGTCTGCTGAAGGTGATGCCATACCGTGTCTTTGAGTTGCCGTGAGGCGTTGGGATTTACTATACTGTTGGGGGCCGCACTGCTTCGTTATTATGTGATCGGGTTCAGGTCTGGTCCACGGGTAGAACCAACCAGATAATGACCGAGCGGGGACCGATCACAATCATTATTACAATTTGTCCAAGCCCCAAACTTGAGGGCAAATTGAACCACTTTTTGGGGCATTATTTAAAAATATTGCAGGACTTTTTCATCGCAAAATGTGTTGTGGACAAATTTGTTGAAGTGTGGGACCGATTTCACGCTGAAGACATTCAATTTTGGAGCAAAAGTGAACAACAGCAACTGATGAATTCAAACAGTCGTCATCAACCGTTGTTCCCAACCGAAATGTACACCACGACCAATAAAAGCGGCGGCGCCGCTTTTGGCGGCACTTTACAAAATGCCAAAACAATAATGTCAACAAAGTTTTTGGTGAAAAGTGACAATTTGTGCATTTGGCTTTTGGAGGAAGGGAACAAAATCAACACAACGCCATTTCTGCGACTCAATATACGCGGTAATTTGGCAATTCGTTCACCTTTTTTTAATGCGTTTTTTTCAGATTTAAGTATCATAAAAGCGTTTAGCAGAGTTCAAGTCGACTTTGGCCTGAGCATTGATTACTACCGGCTGCGGACTCTGCCCGGTTGGGAGCCGCTGCTCGAACATTGCCACAAATTCGGCATTAACCTACAGTTTACGGAATCAAACAAACTGAGTGTTCGGCTGAAGCCTGGTGAAAACTACTTAAAAGACTTTTTGTTGAGACTTTACACACAGTTTTGAAAGCATTTAATTAATTTTGTACAAAATTTAGGCATTGAGAGCCCAATTGAACTCACTTTTACCCAACCATTCATTGAACGCACGCTCGACTTTGTGCCGCATTGGAATTCAATTCGTAAAATTGTGTTTGACTCTGACCAATCAGAGGGCCTTGACAAATTGAGGTGCATATAAGTTGCAGAATCATATTTCAAACCTGAATAATTATTTTGTTTTTATTTTCTGATCGATCAAACTAAATTGCCTGAGCTGAAAAGGATCATTTTCATCAACATTTTTATAAAAATTTCAGGTATTTGTTCAACCAGCAGCGAAATAATGCCGTAGGCCTGTCTCTTATACACATCTAGATGTGTATAAGAGACAGGTTCGGCAGTTCCCTCAACGTCTGCGGCATACGATATGAAAAATGACAGCGGTCAACAACCAACGCATGGCATAACATCCCTCACGGATTATGAGACGGTCAAGAAGAAGATGGTGGGATAAAAAAAAAATTGCACAATTTGAATCTTAAAAATAAAATTTGATTTGGGACAATTCAATTTTCAACAACCGATAAGTTTAGATTGGTTTTCATCGGCCGTTCGACGCAAAAACACTTGCGGATTCCGGCGGCATGATGAGTGCAATCGATATACAGCTTGAGCTCGACCACGGATTGGGCATTTCGTTGGTTGGCACGGTGGACGAAGACGGGGAACATGACGGACAGAAGCAGGAAGAGCTGTGCTACGGACGACTAAGCGGCGTCCGACTGAACATTGTGAAGAGCAAAGCGACTTATCGGATCGGCTGCCACGTCAACTCCATTCAGGTGAGTTGTTTGTGTGTCAACAACGCGAGTTTTTGAAATTGTTTCGCTTTATTCATCCACAAAAAGTGACCATATACATATGAGTACGAATTTTTTTTTTGCTCTCTCTCAGGTGGACAACCAAATCTTCGGCACTGAGCGATGGCATTTTCTGTTCTGTGACCCGAGTGCGTTGAAGGACGAGCCGGTGGCTGGACTGCCGGCGTTGGCATTTGAAATGAGCTACACTTCCACAGAGTTCTACGATGTCTTTGAGGTCGGTGTGTTCTGAATTGGACGACCACCGAGCGCAGTAAATGGTACTCAAAAACCGTTCTTTCTTTCTTTTTTTGGGACGTTGCGGTTTCAAAAAAAACGCTTTTTGCAGAATATCATCTTTGCCCGGCAGCTTTTGTTTTTTAAAAATAATCGAATTTTGGACTCATGAAATTTCTTTCTTTCCTCTGTAGTGTTTTCGACTCAAATTGAGCAATGCGTGCATTTTGTTGGATGAGCAGCTGATGTGGCGGCTGGTCCATTTTGTGCAGTGCGTTCTGAGTCGGCCTCGGGACCAAGGCGATGATCAACAGCAGCAGCAACAGCAGGAGGAGGAGGAGGCCGCAGCAGCAACTTCAGCAGGCGGAAGGGAAGTGGAGGGAATGACGACGACGGCATCGTCGTTTCTGGACAAAAACTGCTTCTTTGGCACATTGCAACTGGAAGTTGGCAATATCTCCTTATCTGGTAAGTTGACAAATTTGGTTAAGAATTTTATTGGGGTCCAATTGTTGCCCACTTTTTTTTGAATTCCGAATTTTTACAGTTTTAACTGTGGACAAAAGTGCGCTGCCACCGTCGATTCGTCAACTGAAGGAGTCCTACAACAACCAGATCATTTTGTTCAACGTCGAGAACGCTTTGGTCACGCTGACGCCGTTCTGCTGGCTCCGCTCTTTTTGCTCAGTTGGCCGTCTGCTCGACACATTGGGCAATTTTTACCTTGGTATGTTTGGCAATTTGTGTGCAAAACGTTGACAAAATGTCTATTGGGAGAACAAAGAAACGTCTAATAATTGTTAGGCCGTCTGACAATTAATCTACTTTTTTGATTTGGCTACAAAAAAGTATTATTTGCGATTTTCCTATATCTGAGTTGTGCAAACAAAAAGATTAACTTTTGTTTATAGATGAATTGAAACGGCAAAAACTGAACATCATTTTTGCGATGGACGCCTTCGGCAACCCGACGGCATTTGGCAACGAGCTGAAGGAGGGCTTCCAGGGACTTATCTTCGAAGGCGACTTGGCCGGCTTTGCCTTTGGCCTTGGCTATGGCGCTGCGAACAGTATCTCAAAGGTGGCACAAATTGTGCATTCTCATAAAATGTGAAGCTCAATTTGTATTACTGTATCTTTCTTTTAGTTGACATCATCCATGGCACAAGGTAAAAATGCTACCCCCTAAATATATCTATTAACTCGGGCTCTTTGTGTAATTCTTGAGGCGTCGGTTCGCTCACTTTTGATGAAAAGCACGAGGAGTTGCGGCGCCGAATGCGACGCGCCAAGCCCGAGCAGTCCGGTGCGCTGACGCATTTGTACGGTGGCATCAAAGGGTTGGGCGTCGGCGTGTTCGGCGGACTGACCGCAATTGTGAAAAATACGGTTGTTGCAACGCAAGAGGACGGACTCATTTCGGTAAGGAAGGAAATGTAAAAAAATTCAAAAGTTTTGATTGAGAATGATCGCTTAAAAATGGCTTATTCGATTCTCCCCGTGTTCACAGAAAAGAATTTATAATTTTGCCAACGATGATGCATTTGAATTTCACATTTTGCTTAATTTTTAAGGGAATTGCCCGCGGCGTCACCACCGGCGCAATTGACACAGTGACAAAGCCTGTGCAAGGCATGCTGGACTTGGCGGAGGGTACAGCGTCGGCAGTGAAGGAAATTGTTGGCGCACCCCTAGGCAAGGAAAATTTTTGGAGAATTCAATAACATATACTGTACCAAATTGTTCTCATAATACAGTGAGACGTGCCCATTTCCCTGACATGCGCTTACGAACATCCCGAGTGTGTTCTTCACTATCCGGACTGCTCCCGTCCTACAGTGCCGAAACGGCTGAAGCACAACAAGAATTGATGCGAATAACTGGCACATCATACAGTCTTAACGACGAAAAGTGAGAGAGTTGCCATTTAAAATATTGGTGATTTTTTATTTTATAGCCGTCTGTTGGCTGTTGTGCCGTTCCTTTTGTACACAAATCGGGAAGGTGTGCGAGTTGTGCAGCGTGCACTGATCAGCCTCATGCAGTGCTACATCGTGTGCCAGGTGGACGGCCAGCCGAGCACGGTCACCCACCGTATCCTCTTTCAACACCTCAAAACTGTACAATTGGCAAATGATGAACAACAACATCGGCAGCACAGCAGCGGAGCTTCAACAAGCGCAGCAGCAACACAACAGCGATTCACCCGCATCGGTGAGAATAATTACCAACAATTTTATTAAAACAATATTTTATTGTTTAAGTTTCAAAACTTTAAGAATAATTGCAATATTTTAATTATTCATTTGAAATAATTATATTACATTTAGTTTTTATATTTAATTTCAGAGTTTGTCTATAATCCTGATGGACGGAAAACATCCGCATCTTCAACATTAGCATTTCAACAACAACAACACCATCACTACCATCATCAGCAACGATATCACCACCACCAGCAGGAATTTACTTGCTCCGATCGCGAGACGGCCAAGCTGTTCAATAAGCAGATAATGCGGGCCAAGGCATTGTTCGATCGACGGACGACGGGGGGCAAAGTGTTGCAAAGGAATGCGAAGAAACTGTTACCAATTTTCACTATTTGACCGCCTTTTTTGTTTTGTTTTACATACAAATTTTATGATATTTAATAGGCCTTTGTCCAGTTTTTCTGTAAGCGCATGTACTCTGTTGTGTACGGGTTATTTAAAATGTATTCAAACAATTTTGTGTAATTCCGTACCCAAGAAGCATAGGCCGCCCGCCGGTTTCTTCTGTCTTTCCCACAGTTTTGTTGATTTACTGAACATAAAGCGCAGGCACTTTAGTTTTTGAATGTCACTTAAAAAATGTTTATGTGTTTATGCTAACTTTTAAATGCACCGCATAAATAATTTTACTTTAAAAACTTGGAAATTGTTTAAATTATTAAAAATCTTGGTCCCGTGAATAATTTTAATGTTAAGGGTTGATTTGGCGAAATTTAGACAAAAGGTGGTACCAGGACAGGGCGAAACTCGGCTCACACCCGAGCCCGAAACAAAATTTTTTCCCAAAATACCCGAAATTTCGGGTAAAGTTACACGAAACCGAAATTTTGCCCAGCCCTGATCGCCTACCGCCCGACCTCTACTCATTTTTTTTTGAGTAGAGGCTATTTTGTTGACATTTTTGTTGATTAGAATTTAAAAAATGTGCTTTATTTTCTTAAGATCTTTTGTTGGATGCAAAAAAGTTTACATATAATAATAATTAGTATAAGTTTATTTGTGGAATAAATAAAAAGGTTAAAAGAAGGTCAGCACAAAAAATTGAAAATCAAATTGAAAATGTTTGAAGCATTTCGCGCTCCATTGGATGCAATTGTTCATCAACGGCCGGCACAATGAGCACATGCAACGGCGGACCTTAACAACACATCAATTTTTGAAACATTTTATATTAAAATTATTAATTGTTCAATACAAAAAAAAAAATTCTGAAATTATTTACACTTTAAATTGCATTAAATTTTGGCATTTTTGATGTTTGGCACCCTTACCCAAATCAGCGGATGCCATCCGGTTGAGAGGACAGTGCACAATCTGGCAAATTTTGTGAATAATCTGAATTCGAATTTCAAAAAAATGCCAACCTTCTGATCGGCCCAGCCGACCCGTGCCATGCCAACCACCGGTGTCCGTTCATCGACAAATTCAACGCCGTCGTCGTCATGTCCATCGTTGGCATGACGTGCCGTTCGCCTCCTCTGAATGGCACTCAGCATTTGCTGGGCGGCCATTGGACACGTCAAAAATTGAGAGGGCTCAAAAATGCGGTTACCCCTAAGGGGTTTAATTAGAAAAAAAACATTTTTTCAGCAAAATTTTTGGCCTCACTTCATCAAATTCTCCGTCGATTGTTCCTTCACTTTGATGTCTAAATGCAATGGATATTTATTTATTTTCAATAAAAACTTTACATAAAAATTTTGAAAAATTGTTTTGTCCGAAAACTTTGGGAAAAATTTCAAAAATGTGCAAAAAAAATTGACGAACCGAGCAGACAAAGTGTGTGCATTCCATTTTGACGATTCAGCAAAATTCTAAAGAAAAAAATGACAATTTGCATAAAAGCGCATAACGTTTTTGACT
>MEIZ01000050.1:20318-33471 GCA_001723225.1 Globodera ellingtonae
CCCCACGGGCCCGTCTGTCTCTGCTGCCGAAGTTCGGATGATGTATTGGGGGCCAAAGGGTGTGTGGTGGCCCCGATCATTTTTATTGAAGACGACGACACGCTTTGGGCAGAACAGAGGGGGCGAAAATTGGGGACAAAAAAAAGTGGTCGTCGACGGACGGACGGACGGACGCATGGGGCCCGTATGATTTTAAACAAGATGAAATCGTGCAGCGGTGTGCAATTGAAGTTTTGTTGTTGTTTTTGCGGGGGTTGCGATTTCTCAACAAAAACTGAACACTGATCAATCCGTCCGATTAAAATGGGACGGGGTTTTTTCTTTGCGGTTTTTATTTTGATGATAATAAAATTATTGAATTGTCCCGTTTTCTCACAAACTTTCCCTAATTAAATGACGAATATCGCCAACTCAAACTTTAAAGCAACTTCCCATTGATTAAATTGGTGATATTTTGGATAAAAGTGTACCCCGAGGGCGAATTTTTATAAAGAAATTTTAATTTAACAAAATTGGTCTAATTCACTTCAATTCACTTTTTCAACAAATGATCATTATCAATGAATTCTGATCAGGTTTAGGTTCGCAATCTCTGATCAGAGGAGGCAACTCAAAATTCACATTTTGTTTTTGAATTATAATGGGTAATCACTTCAATTCATAACTGATCAAGGTCACTGTTCACAAATCACTGTTCGATGGCACACAATTTTCTTAAGATTTTAATTTGGGTTTTGATCGAATAGAAGTTCCAATCACTAACAGATCAAAAGGTTCCCATAAATTTGAGCATTTTGTGTATTTGACTGACGAAACAAAACAAAACCAACAAATCATCTTTGGCGACAATGTCGGCAACTGATCGGGCCCCGCCATCGCCTCCGGCGCCACCCGCGCAAAAAGAATCCGGAGACTCGTCGGCGGTGACAATGCGACACCGATCATCAACTGCTGGTCGCCAAAGCTCCCTGATCGGCTTTCCGGAACGACGACGCTCCTCCATCCTCGTTGGCCAGGTCGAAAGTTGTTCGAGGGAGATGCTCAAAAAATAAGGGGCCAAACCAACAATTCTGATCATCTTAGGACAAAATGCCAACCGATGCCAATGCCAACCAGACCTAAAACGGTCAAAAATGCCAACCAGCAGGAGGCAGTTGGCATTTTGACCGTTTTTGCCCTGGTTGGCATTTTGACCTAGCGGCATTCTGATCATTGGCCACGCTCGGTTGTGTTGTTCGATTCTTCGCAAAGTGTCCATTTGTGTTTTAATGTGAAATCATGACTGATCAGTGATCACTTATCGATTTAATTTTTGAACTTTCAGCGCTCCATGGATTTACAAATGGAACAGACTGGCAACGTTGGGCCACGCTTTGTCCTCTTCGTCATCCGAGCGTTCCGTCGATGGGGCTATTTTGTGGCAGACTACGACTGGCAGGTTGGGCGGGCACCCGCAAATCATCTGGTTACAAATCTGAACGATTCAAAACGACTGATCACTGCGCAGATCGTCGATCACATGCCGTTTTCGATTCATAAAATTTCTCCAAAATTCGAAGAATTTTTATCGATAAATAACATTTTTGAATTTAGGCAATGCTGGTATGCTTGTTGACCAGCTTGATCGGCTTCATCATAGTGTTGAGGACGCCGTAAGGACTAACTGATCAGCTCTGATCAGATACTTTTCAAACATTTTTGTTATTTTTCAGACAACAAAATGACATCCAGGGCTACGCACCGCCCAACGCACGGGCACGCATTGAATACAGCCGGTATCAGGTAGGGTAGCGTGCCAATTTGTGTTCAGAAGCGTTGGCACCACATGCTTTAAGTGCCCCCTCCGGCTAAGCCAATCAAAATGCCGAAATGCCCCCATAAAGCCAATCAAAATGCCGAAATTCCCCCATAAATCCAATCAAAATGCCGAAATGCCCCCATAATGCCAATCAAAATGCCGAAATTCCCCCATAAAGCCAATTAAAATGCCGAAATTCCCCTATAAAGCCAATTAAAATGCCGAAATTCCCCCATAAAGCCAATCAAAATGCCAAAATGCCCCCATAAAGCCAATCAAAATGCCGAAATGCCCCCATAAAGCCAATCAAAATGCCGAAATACCCCCATATTATTGGCAAAAATTGTCACAACAAATTTAAGGTGCTATTTTAGAATTCAAAAGTCCATTTAAGTGCCAAATTCAGATCACATGGATAGGTAGTCCAATTTTAGTGTTAGACGAATTTTGAAATTATTGTCCCCCCCCCCCCCTAAGGAATTTTTCTCGCGCGATGGGCCCGGCATCAGTGTGTACATTTTCATAATTGCAAAAGACGGCGGCTCCCTGCTGCGCGAAGATTATCTGAACGAGACAATTAAGGTGAGCCCCCCGAGTATTAAGCAGGTCTTGAAGTTGCTTCTCGTGAAGAGAATGCCACCGATCGAAGTGTCCGTGCACTAATTGGCAAAGTGATCAGAAAGAGCATTTGAATGATCGGATTTTTAGGTTTTGGACATTGCCAATGACGAAGTGCAATTGTTCGACCCGGAGATGGGCACCAATGGCAGTCAAAGCTTTTCAAAATTTTGCTTAAGCTTCTGTAAAGCGAACGATCCCCTCCGGGCATTTTATGTGCGCATTTTAAAAACCAAATTTTTTAAAACAATTTTCATTTTTGTATTTAAAGCATGGACTCAATTACCAAAACACTCTGGCCACAAAAGGCCAAAAGCTGAACGGTCGCATCAATTTGGACTATCCGATCGCGCGCATTTTTGGGCGTCCCATGAGTCTTCAGGTTATTGTTGTTGAACGCTTTAAAGCATTTTTTAAAATATTTTTAATAATTGTGTCCCCTCCAGCAAACATTTTTTGTTTTTTAAAATTATTTTTAATAATTGTGTCCCCTCCAGCAAACATTTTTTGTTTTTTAAAATTATTTTTAATAATTGTGTCCCCTCCAGCAAACAATTTTTGTTTTTTTTTTAAATATTTTTAATAATTGTGTCCCCTCCAGCAATCTTTTTGTTGTTGTTGAACGCTTTGAAGCAATTTTAAAAATTATTTTAATAATTTTGTCCCCTCCAGCAAACATTTTTTGGTGTCGAATTCTTCAACGAGTCCACCGCCTCGGGCGTTGATCCGTCCGATCAGCGCCAGTTCAATCTGACAGACGCTTTGCTCCGCGCGGCCCAATCCGACGACGAGACGGCGGACATTGATGACGAAAAAATTGGGGACAATTCGACAAAAAGTTTGGCTGAATTGGCGGCATCCGGACAGCATCAGCAGTACGTGACCAACATGCGCGAGATGAAGATGGTCATGTTGCGCTTCGATGCTGAACACAAACAAGGCTGGACCAACAACATTGTGAAGCAGTACGAGCTGACCATGCGGAACAGATTTGAGAAGTAAGCCTAAAATTATGACGGAAAACGGCCGGCACAGTCTTTATAATCCGGCCATTGTTCTGTTTCTTTCATGATCTGGTCCCGCCGATCTAATCAAAATCGATGCTGACCGATCTGATCAAAATCGATGCTGACCGATCTGATCAAAATCGATGCTGACCGATCTGATCAAAATCGATGCTGACCGATCTGATCAAAATCGATGCTGATAAGGCCAGAGATCATGATCAGATCATGCATGACTTAAGGCGCCCCCGAAGGCATATGTTCATATTTGTTTTCAGGAAATACGAATCCAAACGACTCACCATGTACGTGCTGTCAAAGTCGGTCATCGAGGACGAGATGGTCAGCAACATCGTCCTGCTCTGACTGTACACTCGCTAAATGGGGCCAAAAATGTTTCAGATCCGTGCCGGCCTCTCCATCATTCCCTACATGTCCATCGGCTTTGCGGTGATGGTCATCTGCTCCGTGATCTCCGTGCTCATCCGGGCATTGTACATGCACCAGCAAAGTGCGCCGAAGGTGCTGATACGTGTTGAACATGATGCCCTGTTAAAATCCCAGTTCCATATGCCAGATTTTTCTTGCCATCGCCGCGTGCGTTTTGCCCTTCATGTCAAGGTCTGTAAATGT
This sequence comes from Globodera ellingtonae, assembly GCA_001723225.1. Taxonomy (NCBI): domain Eukaryota; kingdom Metazoa; phylum Nematoda; class Chromadorea; order Rhabditida; family Heteroderidae; genus Globodera; species Globodera ellingtonae. The sequence continues at coordinate 24,372 of MEIZ01000050.1, forward strand.
GTGGTCAGTGTCGATTGGTGTTCGGCACGATATTAAATTAAATATTTTATAAATGCCTTAGACAAAAATTTCGATTTTGGCATTTTTCTAATTGTGCCAAATTTGAACACGTTTTTTGCACATATTCAGTGCGACCGCGCTCGGCTTCATGTTCTTATTTGGCTTCCGTTTTGCCTCCATTTTGTGCCTGATTCCCATCCTGGTGTTGTCCATTGGTGTTGACTCGTCCTATTTGATGATTCATGAATGGCAACGCGTCATCCAACATTCTCGAAGGCAGCCAAACCGCAGGAATTGCCATGTCGGCTATCGCATCTCGCAGGTAAAGTCGGCACTTTCCCGTTTTGTTCATGTCCAAAATGCCGGTTTATCCCCCCCCCCCCGACGACCATCGGACGGTGGAAGGCACCGTCGGGCACCGGGATGAGTGCCATTAATCGTGGCACGGCATTTAGGGACATAACGCTTTTTGGGACTTTGTGCCGTTCTTCCGGGGAGGGGGGCACCGTCGGGCACCGGGATGAGTGCCATAATCGTGGCACGACGTTTAAGGACATTGCGATTTTTGGGACCAAATTTGCCCTCTCCTCATGAATTTGTGCCGTTCTCAACCCACTCCATTCCTGGCCAGGTGTTGTCCGAGATAGGCCCAGCCGTTCTGATCTCCACGTTGACCAACATTTTTGCGGATGGCTGCGGTTGGTACACGTCGTCGCCCGAGCTTGGCGGACTTTGCCTGGGCAACCTGGTGTCCATGATGGTCGCATTCTTCTACCAGGTCGGTTGGGATATCGGGGGCGTGATCAGCCAGCCGTCTCTCTTAGGCTTAGGCTTCTTTATGCCCCGTCCCTGATAACTGTCCAACCAACCCGCCGGGGGAGGGGGCTTCTACCAGGTCGGTTGGGATATCGGGGGCGTGATCAGCCAGCCGCTCTCTTGGCTTAGGCTTAGGCTTCTTTATGCCCCGTCCCTGATAACTGTCCAACCAACCCGCCGGGGGAGGGGGCTTCTACCAGGTCGGTTGGGATATCGGGGGCGTGATCAGCCAGCCGTCTCTCTTAGGCTTAGGCTTAGGCTTCTTTATGCCCCGTCCCTGATAACTGTCCAACCAACCCGCCGGGGGAGGGGGCTTCTACCAGGTCGGTTGGGATATCGGGGGCGTGATCAGCCAGCCGTCTCTCTTAGGCTTAGGCTTCTTTATGCTCCCCCCTTAGGCGTTTTAACTGTCCAAACTGTCCAACCAACCCCCGAGGGGCAAATCAGGACAATTGGGACGCCGGAAAATAGCGGGCAATTGGGTGCCGGAAATTTTTTAAATTCTCAAATTCTCGTCGCGTGCCCAACCCAATTTACGCAAAGTGGCACCGTTCACAAACAGATGACTTTCTATGCCGGTCTGATGTCGTTGGTGGGCCGTTACGAAATCGCCACTGAGAAGCGTGAACGCCGTGAACTGCAGGAGAGCATTCGGCGTGCCGTCGAAACAGGCAGTGCCGGCATGGAGCTGGGCATGTCCAGCGTGAAGCATGGACTGACGGTGACAGTTTAAACTTTTTTATTTTTGTTTTCATCATCACAACGCTTTTGTTCAATCGATCGAGTTTTCAATGTGATCAGCAAATTTTTGTGTCGATCTGATCGATCCAAAACATCGAGATGGCGCAAAATGATGATCAGATCAACAATCTCAAAGATATAAAAGTGATCAAATTTGTCGGCCATTTGCCTCGATCGCCCTTTTTGATCAGCAACAAAATGTTTTTGTTTACAGAGGAAGCAGAGCAAATTCCACGAGCACACAAAACATTACATCAGCGAGACCATTCAAGTGTACGTGAACTTTGTGGCCAACAAATTCGGTTCGTCTGACTGCTAAATGTCTAAAGATGCTAATAAACCAAACCAAATTAAATATTTACAGTTGCTATGCTGATCGTCACCGTTTACTTTGTGTACCTTGGCTTGTCCATTTGGGTAAGCAAAAGTGATCAATGTTTGGACGGGTTCCTCCATTCTGATCAATCGATACCTCCGGATTTGGATTTGCATTTTTGAACCAGAACTCCGGGGCCTGTGGAGTCTCCGGGACTTTTGGATTTAGTTTTGGCACCCAGACAATCTTGGCCAACGCCTCCAAACGGGTTTAGGAAATTTCAAATTGATCGGATTTACTGATCAGAGTGCCAACGATTGGCATCACCGATCGGGATACTGAACTCTCGTCGAAATTATGCTAGTGATATTAAATTCGAGAGCAGCTTGCCACACTTACCTAATTGCGTTTCGTCCCCCCAGGGTGTGACTCGGATGGAGGTCAAACTGTCCATCCAGCAGCTGTTCACCATGGACTCGCCCCTCCTCATGGTTTGCAACGGGCTCTTCTGCTTGCTGTTCCAATAAACAAACGCCTCAAATTTGTTCATTGACAGGTTGACAAACTGCGCGTTGGGTACCAAGTGCCGCACTTCATGGTTGGACTGCTTGAAAAAAACAATAAAAGAAATGCCCAAAAATTGGCAAAATTAAGTTTAAAAAACAGAATGCCAAAAAAAGGGGGGGGGGCAAAATGCCAATAATTTAAATATTTCAAAAAGAGTGTCACCGTGTTGGTCTTCAACCCGGGCAACCTCAGCAATCCGGAGCGTTTGGCCAGAATGAACCAATTTGTGGCTGACATGGAGGCCATCAACGGCTCCTGGGGCCCAATTGGCACCAAATATTTTGTGCGCGACTTCATCGCCTTCCAACTGAGCAATGAAGGTGCGCTTTTTTGAAGGCATTTTTGGCATTTTGTCTGATCATCGATCGGTTTAAAGCTGATCTGGACACCGAATTGGCTGCCATTGATGCCGGCGAATTGGAAAAAAGTGGTGCCGAGGATAGAACGGCACTGGCCACAACGACACAGACACCGAACGGCCCCTTCCACGAGGAGGACATCGGCACGTTCATGAATTGGCCCGAGTCCGCTGAATGGAAAGCGTACATCCGATTTGACAATAAAACGTGAGTGCTGATCTGATCTGATTTGATCAATCTATCCTCTCCTCTGATCAGTGCCGATCGTTTCCGGTACATTTCTGGTACATGAATTATGTTTCCTGATTTGTTGAAATTGATTTTGGGACCAAAAAGCTGAACAATCTGTGCACATTCGCGCAAAACATTTGTCCTAACAAATTTGGCACATTTTTGCGCTTCAGGGGCCATCTTCAGCGCTTCTTCTTCACCACCGGCTATCACGGAGAAAAGCTGCGCATTTGGACAGAGCGTGGCCACATTCTGAACCAGTGGCGTGCCGTTGTGGACAAATATTCCAAGTGAGTCGGGCACACAAGATTAGCCCCTGGGGGAGGGATATTGAATACTTCCTTTGGTGGTTTCGGCATTTGCCGGCTATTTGGGACCGTTTTGGCGATTTAAATCTGAATTTGTTGATTAATTTTTTTAGTCCGGACGATTTCAATGCATCTTTGTATTACGACGACTCCATTTTCCTGGACTTGATCGACAACATGCCATTCGACACGATGCAGTCTGTTGTCGGCACACTGGTTGGTGGGGTGCCGTGCCGTTCTTGGACACACCTGGAACGCATCTGTTGATCACAGATAGCTTTATATAAACAGCTGATCAGTGATACTTTTCTGCTGGTCTGATCTGATCACTTCTGCTTGTCTGATGCTCAGATTACTCCCCCCCCCACTGATCACTGATCCAACCACAAACTATGATCGACTCCACAAACTTGTTGACCTGATCATCACACCTCTCTCTCACTTCTGGTCACTTGATCCAACCCCCAAAATCTTTGATCACCTCCACACACTTCCCGCGTTTATCGCTGGTCTGATAACTGATCACTATTCCTTTCTCTTACAGTTCTGCATGGGCATTGTGTGCTTTCTGTTTCTGAACAGTATGTTCACCGTTGCGATGGCGTCCGGCTGCGTGCTGTCCATTTGTTGCGGTATTCTTGGCATCCTCAGTTGGATGCATACGGATTTGGACCCAATCACAATGGTGAGTTAGTCGTCCGTTTTGATCCCGAATTCTGATCTTAAATCCAAGTAATTGGATGATGATCGGTCTTGGCCCTAATGGAGGATGATCATCTGATCAGTCTTGGTCCAAAATCAGAGTAATAGGAGGATGAACAGTCTGTAGGATGATCAGTCTTGGTCCTAATCAGAGTAATTGGAAGATGATCAGAGTGATCAGAGGCTTAAATCTTGATTCTGATCACATACTTTCGGCAATTTCAGGCCGCCATGACCATCTCAATTGGGTTCAGCGTCGACATACCGGCCCATGTGTCCTACCATTACTATCAGGCCGCTGCGCAAGGCGTTGACCTCACTCCGCAAACGAAGCTGGTCAGTCGGTGGTGTCTGAGCTTTCTGATCACTTTCAACAAAAATATTGGTATTATGCCCTAAGGGTTTCAATTCATTTTTGGGCAATTTTTTGGCCAAACCATTTTACTTCGAGACGTTTCATTTTGGCCTGTGATTTATTTATCCATTGGCTCGTTTACAGGTGAACTGCTTGTCCTCGGTGGCATTTCCCGCCCTGCAGGTTTGGTTAAATGAATGCAATTTGAATTTAATGTGTTGACAACTCTCTGGCGTTTCGTCATTTCACTTCATAATTATTCAAATTAACTGCCTCAGGCTGCTTTGTCCACATGTCTGTGTGTGTCCTCATTGTTGCTTGTCCACCTGCACATGGCTAACGTGTTCGTGCGGACCATGGTATGAGTTTTATGTCGAAAAATTCCGCGCATTTTTTGTGTAATTAAAAACAAAAAACTCTAAAAATTGGTCAAACTGTACTGAAATGGGAACGATCGAGATTTCGATTGAGAATCTCGATCAATCACCAAAAAAACAGGTGTTGTGCGTGCTGCTTTGCAACCTGCACGGCTTGGTGTTCTTGCCTGCCTTTTTGATCCTGTTCGACTCCATCGTCCAACACGTGCAGCAACGCGTTCGCACGCACCGCAGCAACGGACGCGTGGCGGCGGCCGACGACGGCAAGCGCAAGCGGCCCACACCGATCCCGGAGGCGAGCGGCAGTCAAGAGAGTTCCCTGAGGCAAATGACAAAATTGCCGGAGGCGGTGGCATCAAAAGCAATGCTGCAACAGCAGCAGCAGCAGCGCAACGGTGGTGGCGGCAATGGCGGGCACTACCGCAATGGCGCCAGGGTGGGCAAAGCGCCCGCGGAGCAGTCCAATGTCACGGACAGGCAAGTGGTCGTCGTCCCCGGGGGGATCAAAAAATTGACATCAAATTGACGGAAGACCGGATCGGAAAACGGAAGAAAATGCAAAAAATTTTACGGAATTTTGCTGTCCTCCTCATTGGTTGAGATTGGCAAATAATTACGGCACGCGTCCAGAGGTCGAAAAGCAGCACAGAAGCCGAAACATTCGGATAATCACTGCTCGACAAAAAAGATTCTTTTATATATTTTTGAATTCTTCGAAATTTTGATTGCTTTTTTTCGAAATTTATCCCAAAAAGCAGATTAGGTACGCCATGCCCTCCTCCCCTAAAAAAAATTTGGGGTTTTTGCAGGCCGGTGCTGGACAGGTTCAATTCGGTGGATGAGTCGGAAGGCACTGAAATGGCACCGAAACGTTCGTTGAAGTCCATGGTGAACATTCCGTCCACGGAGGAGGAGACGGAGGAGGGCACTGACGCGCCACAAAAGGCGGCAGCAACGGCAACGGCACACAACGGCGGGGAGCGGAAAGAATGATCAAATTTAATAGTGCCAACAAATATTTATTAGAGAATGGCATTTTAAATTGATCAATCGGTGACATTTGGAAAGCCAAAAAAAAAAGTCTTATTGCGTAACGTCTGTTTATTATAACACATTTATACATATTTGTATCGCTCTGTTTTTAATGTATAAGGCAATTTGGAGGACCTCAGAATAAAATTTTGTGCCATTTTGAAGGTTTGCCTGTTGGTTGTTGATCAGACAGATCAGTTGCGGCCCAGAGCAAGAAGTACAGATGGGACCGATCAAGATTCTCTCGATCAAAAGCTCGGTAAATATCGATCAAGATTCTCTCGATCAAAAGCTCGGTAAATATCGATCAAGATTCTCTCGATCAAAACATCGATCGAGATTCTCTCGATCAAAAGCTCGGTAAATATCGATCAAGATTCTCTCGATCAAAAAGCTCGGTAAATATCGATCAAGATTTTCGATCAAAACATCGATCAAGATTCTCTCGATCAAAAAGCTCGGTAAATATCGATCAAGATTCTCGATCGGTCCTCAAGTCCGATCTCTAGCAAGAAGTATGATTCGGCGGTGGTGCGCCAAGTTGGCACAGAAATTTTGAGACTTTAGAAGCGGGGTTAGCTTCTTTTTTCGCTTGATCAAAAGGTTCAACAAAATTGGATTTCTTCCTAATTACCAAATCAAATAAAAATGAAACAAAAAAAAATTTGGGAGTCCAGTTGCTTCATCGACCGGAGAGAAGCGATGTCGTCGGATCATCGGGAACGGACAAAGGCTTCCTCCAAACCTCCAATGGAAGGCCAAAACTTGGCCAACCATCCGGCGCGTATTTGTTGGGCCCGCGCCCCTCCGACTCACATTTTTGTGATTCCTCCAAGGCCAGGCTGCCGCCCATTTGATTTTTTTATTTGCTGTTGTTGTTGCTGCTGTTGCTTTGTCCGCCCCCTCACCGACCAATCGCTGCGTCGGTCTCTGCACGAATTGCCGACCCACCGGACTCGCGATGAGTTGGCACAATTCGCTGCTATATATAAGTGGGGTATATTTTTAAGCAAATTCTTTGATGGGTTGCAGATTGGGAGAGAGAAAGGGGGGAAATTGTGCACATTTGCCACACTCTCTCTCCCCTCTCTCTCTCTTTCTCTCTGGGGGTTACTGTTTTCTTTGTTCGTTTACTGTGGACTATTTTTATTCGACAGTTGCCATTCTCTGACTATCAAAATATTTTGTTAAATTAATTTAAATTTATCCATTCAAAATAATTTTCTGTTTTAAATGTGCTGTGAATTAAATAATAATAACAATTCGCAGGACTTAAAAAATCGAATTTGAAAATTATAAATATTAATTTCCGTTTTCGATTGCTTCGTTCACCTCTTCCGGCCATTGGATGAGAAAATAATCGTCTCCACTCTAAGCCTAACGCAAGAGCGTTAGGCTTAGAGTGGATCTGACAAATTTTGCGAAACGATTTTGAAGAAAGTTATGAACCCGGGGGCGTACTTTTGTAGAAAATTGTAATTTTTTGATTTTTCAAAGTCTTTGAATTAATTATAATCAGTCATTGCTCCAAGCATTTTTCTTCAATTAGACGACCCCACCTTCCCAAAGGCACCACCTAAGCGAAGAGAATGAATTGTTTATTCAGAAAATAATTAGTATAAGCAAAACAGAAAACGTGACAATGATCGAAGATCAAATATAAATCAATACATGACATTGATTGAAGATCAAATATAAATCAAAATGTAAGGAAACTCAAAAAACGAGTTGGTCTCAGATGGACGTCTTCGGAACGTGCAGAGCTTCTCCCGCTGTTGCTCAATCAATCGCTTTCTTCACATCAATGGGAATGGAGCGCTTCTCATAGCCCGTGGTCTTCATGCCGGTGATGAACAAGCGGCCCCCGTCCAGCTCGCACTTGATGCTCTCCTTTTGGATGCTTTCCGGAATGAGCACACGACGACTGAACTGGCGGTGCACCGACTCGCCTGAAAAGTGCCAAAAGTTGAGCGTCGTTTTTGACGAAGGCCCAAACTTAGGAAAGAAAATGGCGTCCTTTACTTGAACAAGTTCAGAAACAAAACTCACCCTTCTTCTGCTCACGGTGTTCACCCTCCACAACAATTTCATTGCCCTTCAGTTTGACGTTGACCTCCTCGGAACGGAAGCCGCTGACGTCCACCTGAACTTTTTGGAAATGCAAAATGCCATCAAAAGAATGTGCCGTTTCTTCGTTCTCCCCCACCTTGTACGAGAGCTTGCCACTGTCCGACATGCTCAGCTGCGCAACGTGGTCACGAAGCTGAAACGGATGTGCATGTGTTCATCTCCAAGAAGTCCAAGTCCGCCCCCGCCCACCTGAGGCTGAATGCCGTCAAAGAAACGGTCAAGTTCGCGCTCCATTTGCCCCAATTTTGCAAACAAAGAATGGCCGATCGAGGTACGCAGTGCGCGGCGATAGAACGGCTAAAATGGATGGAAGAAGAGAAAACATATTTTTTCGGGTCGTTTGAACGGAAAATTTTTTTTTTTTTGAAAGAGGAGGGGCAGGGAAAAATATACCAACGGTATATATGAGAAAAATTTTACACCGAAATTCGTGATTTAAAAAAAATTAAAATAAACAACAAAGAAAAAGTGTCACAAAAAACCTCTTTGCCGTATTTGTCGGTCCATGCTCGGTGCACTCCTCTCGTGTTGCTAACCCGGTAAACGAAGGCGGAAACGGAAAGCACGCCGACGCCGAACAGAACGGGCACTGGCACTCGGAAACGGCCGACAGACACCCGTTCTTTTCTAGCAAAGAGCGCCATACCGCCACTGCACAGAAAAAGTGGCATCATAATCGGCGTGAAGCAAAGGTCCCAGAAATGAGCATCTGCGAGGTCCTTCTTAAAAATGTGAAAAAAATAATTGAAGAGAAATATTGCAGTTTTGGAATGATTGGCTGAATTTCGCCGATGGGAGGAACTGATCAAAGCGAGAAAGCAAAATGGAGTAAAAACACTGCACAAATTTGGAAAATTATTGAACCAAATACAGGATAAACTTTAGTAGCCCATTTTTTATTTTTTAAAAAAGTCCAAAACAAACAAACAATGTATTTCTCCCTGTCCTTGACATTGGGCTGCGGTCGCGGACCGGCGTCAATGGGTTTCGTCGTCAAATTGCCAAACATGGGGTAAAGAAGTTACAAAATTTCTGCTGAAATTCGATTTTGTTGTTAAAATATGTATCAGAAAACAAAAGAAAATTAATTTTGGGGATTCTCTGAGGAGACTGAAGAAGGTCGGTCGGGAAGGGGCGTCTGACAAATGGTCGAAGCGGTGAAGACG
>MEIZ01000050.1:38630-50570 GCA_001723225.1 Globodera ellingtonae
CTGATCGACTTCGGCCTTGCACGCAAATACCAAAAGGAAGATGTGAGTTGAATTTGGAATTAATTTGTTTCAATTTTTCTAATTCAACATATCCCCCCACATTTTCAGGGAAGGCATCGACGGCCGCGGTAGAGCAGTCGTTGTTCATTGGATTCCGCTCGCCCAATTGTTGAGTTTCCTGGCTTGATGTCTCGATGAATGTGGCCCGTGCCGTGCAGACCTCTGAGCGCGTTGAGCATCTGGATCGATATGCCGATTGCCGTGCCGGGACTGAAGCGTCCGCCRGCTTCGCGAAGAAGGCCATCCAATCCGCGCCCAACCAGTGACATGCTGAACAAATTCAAATCAAACTGATTACAATGGACAAGAAAAACAAACAACTCACACAATGTACTTGAAGGTCGTGATGCGCCCAGTTTTCGAGTCCTTTTGTTTATCGGTTCCAAGGTCCAGGCAGCGGCAGAAATGTTTTCCGTCTCCTTCTCGAACGCTGTCCAGAGTTCGCATTACATGTGCCTGAAAAAAATCAATATTGAATCAATTCAACAGACAGAGCACGTCCAAACATTTACCTCCATTGTGAGCAGAGGAAGTTCAGCGTCCATTGCTTCTGTCTTCAGCGCCGCCTGTTCTCCTTGGTCGTTCTTGCACAGGTAGACAGCTCCAAATGATCCCGCGCCCAGCTTCTTGATGATGGTCCAGCGGTCCGACACACGGGTTCCAGCCTTCAGCGACACGAGATCCTCCGCCATGCGCCGTTGTGTGTCGTCGATGTAGAATTGTGTGGAGACGGGAGAGAAAGTGAGTGATTGGAGTCATCTTATATATCATTTGAAGTTTGGCAGAATCATTCTTATAATTTTATGATTTTGTGACATCCATTTCCTATATAAGGCGTGAGTTTCCTCATTCAGACTATCTGTGCCTGCTTCAACTTCAACAACCATCAACGCCATGATCGTCGCCGCGTCAATTCCTCTTCAACTGATGGCCCTTGTCGTCGCCGCCGTGCTGGTGATCATCGCCCAATGTTGCGGCTGTGGCAAGAAGGTAGAGTTTTTTTTTTTGTCAATTTTTGTTCATATCCACAATTCACCCCTTTTTTCAGAGTGACAAAGCCGAGGAGCCGCCCACACCAGCGCCGGCCGAGCAGCAGGACGCCACCTCCAAAAAATCACAGGCCCCAACATCCGCCGCCGTGGACCAGATGGGCACTGCCTCCAAAGCTGGACCCCCACTTGGTAAGCAATTGGGTTTTCTTGTACATTTTGTCTGTATAAACTTTTTTTTTTAGCGACTACAACGGGCTACTCGACCGGCGGCGGCGGTGCGGACATGAACATCTTCTCAAAAATGTCTTCTGGCGGTGAGCCGAAACCTGCTGCAGCTGATCTGGGCGCCGTCTCCAAGAAGTCAGCGATCGGACCGACAGCCGCTGCAGCTGATCTGGGCGCCGTCTCCAAGAAGTCAGCGATCGGACCGACAGCCGCTGCAGCTGATCTGGGCGCCGTCTCCAAGAAGTCAGCGATCGGACCGACAGCCGCTGCAGCTGATCTGGGCGCCGTCTCCAAGAAGTCAGCGATCGGACCGACAGCCGCTGCAGCTGATCTGGGCGCCGTCTCCAAGAAGTCAGCGATCGGACCGACAGCCGCTGCAGCTGATCTGGGCGCCGTCTCCAAGAAGTCAGCGATCGGACCGACAGCCGCTGCAGCTGATCTGGGCGCCGTCTCCAAGAAGTCAGCGATCGGACCGACAGCCGCTGCAGCTGATCTGGGCGCCGCCTCAAAGAAGTCACTCGCGCCGACAACCTCTGCAGCTGATCTGGGCGCCGCCTCAAAGAAGTCACTCGCGCCGACAACCTCTGCAGCTGATCTGGGCGCCGCCTCGAAGAAGTCTGCGGTTGGATCCGCAGGTAGGCCCATTGTCAGAGTTTTATAACAACCATTCATTCTTCAATTTTAGCGCCCTGAGATCCGGCAGCGGGCCCGTCACCGATGCATGTACGACAGAAGACAAGAAAAGAACGATGCGGATGGATTGATTGATTGAATGTGTAATGTGTAAACTCATTGTCTATGATCTGATTGTTTGGACTATACGCCTTTGTGATGTGACCTTGACCTATGACATTTCCTTCACACACCCCTCGTAAATGTGTTGTGCTTTGTGCTAAATAAATGTTCATAACCATATTTGTCTCACATTTCTGTTAGAAAGTTGGAAAAATCCCTGGTAATGAGTCTATCAAAAAGTAAATTTGCCTAATTCAAGTGTCACAAAATTTAAAGTGTTCAAATTTCTTTGACCAAATTTTCAACACTCCCCGGCCTGTGAATACCTATTTTTTATCCATTCTTGAAGTATTTACAAGCACTGTACGTGCCGTGCCATTCAAGACATAAAACGAGTCCTTTAATAATTTATTCGTCTGCAAATTGAAGCCTGAACAATTCAAAAGTCCCCTAATCATTGGCGTAATGTTTTAGAAAATTTTTCTAGGAAACTATAGCTTTATGTAAATTGCAACAGTTTTCTTGTTGCTTTTCGGTTACCTATACTAGACAAAACCAATGATTTGACAAAAACTGATATCATTATTCGAGATTGCACCCCTGAAAACCCCCAGATGTGTTGTTTTCATTAGATTTGGTGAGGGGGGGGGGTCATATATAAACGAAAAGCACTGTTTTCTTTTTTGCAGAGAATATTGTTCAAATCGCTAAAACGATTCTCTCGACTGATCACCATCATTTATTCACTGGCAGCCGTGCCCGGGTGTATGCCGATATAAATGTTAACAGACCTCGTGAATATTGGCACGACGAGTGCCATCAAATCCGTCAGTTCATTTTTTTTTCTTCTAAATTCATTAAATTTCTTTTGGTCTTAAGGTTGGGGCAACATTGACGACTATCAATTAGTGCGCAAATTGGGCAGAGGCAAATACTCCGAAGTGTTTGAGGGCGTCATGTTGCCAACTGAGCAAAAAGTGGTGATCAAAATACTCAAGGTGCCAAATTTTTGATAAATTGTGATGAACATTTTAAGCCAAACAATGTTGGTATTTGTGCATTAAAATTTTACAAAAATCAATTTTGGTCCTCAAAATCATTCAAAAAGCAGCACGGTATACGATTATTGCTTTTGCCTTTGCCAAGGGCGGAGCTAGGGGGGGGGGGCGAAAAAATTTTTGAAAAAAAAACCATAGACCAAAATCCTGCCATCTTGCTTTGAATCCGAACCAAAATTACAATTTTAGATGCTCATTAGGGAAAATTAAACCAATGTAATTCGCGCTTAGATTTTATTTATTTTTGAACATTTTAGGCGATGTTCTGGACCAAATGCTGAAGCGTATGGACAAACGGTTGAAGGTAACAGATTTTACAAATAATTTTGTGTCCATAAATAAATAAATTAAAATTAAAATTCCCATCGCTTTGGCTTAAGCAATTCACCGAAACGGCACTGATGAGCGGTACACCTCCTGGACAAAATGTTTGGTGGACGGCATTCAAACATTGCTCAGGGACAACGACAAATACGCATTCCGACTGCAACAATATCGCAAATCGTTGCACTACAAATGGTCTAGATCCCCCCAAAACAATTTTTGTATCGATATTTTAAATTGTTTTCATCATATAAATNGTGTTTGATCAGTGGTTCCCGAATGTCTGGTCAGTGGTTCTGATCAGTGGTTCCCGAATGTCTGATCAGTGGTTCCCGAATGTCTGATCAGTGGTCCCCGAATGTCTGATAAGTTCAAATTTTGTGCGCGACTTGCCTGAGGCGCTTAATGATGATATTGTTGTGGTTGTTGAGGGTGGACTTGGCCGTTTTGGTGCTTCTGTGGGCTTATGTTGAAGCTGATCATTGATCACCGCCGGGACAGCTATCATAATTTGGCCAAATCACTCAAATTGTGTGAAAACCCTAAAAATCTGATACAAAAATCCCCAAAAATAATAAATTTTTCTTCAACCCTGGAGGAAAACACCCATTTTTTCGGGCTGAACAATTTTGTGAAAATGATTTTTCACATCAATTTGTGGGCTTTTGCTTCTGCCACTGGCGTGGAAACCCTTCGGAGGCGGCGGGACAAAACAAACAAAACAATGACTAAACAGCACCAAACCAGCAGCAGCAGCAGCAGCACATCGCCGCCATTTTGACAAATTGGGCGAAACGGAGGCGGCCAACCTTCGCGCAGTCTTTGCCCCTGTCTCTTATACACATCTAGATGTGTATAAGAGACAGCTTTAAAATAACTGATTTGGGGGGGGGGGGAGGCGCAAGAAAGTGAAAGGAATGGAAATCGCACTTTTAAAAATGATTGTTTGGACAAAACGCCAATTCTGGACTCAAAAGTGAATTTTTTAAAATATAAATTTCTCTGCTGTTTTCCCCATGTTTTCAGTCGATGAAAGTAGATTTCACACAAACATAACAAATTAGGTACCTGTCTTGTCTAAAAAATGCAGCCCTCTTAGTGCTAAAATAAGTTATTTTACAAGCACTGTACGTGCCGTGCCGTGCCGTGCCGTGCCATTCAAGTACTTAAGTAAGTACATGCACAAGCTCTGCTTTAATACATTTTTATTCGTCTGCAAATTGAAGGCTGAACAAACAAACGTGTCCTCCCTGATCATTTTGATTAATTCTGAAATACTGCGAGACAAATCACGACAAATGCTCTCAAAATGGAATGTTTAAAACAATTTGTTCCATATACAAAAAGCGGACAAATTTCTTTCAAAGAAGACATTATGACAAAATTGGAATTTCCTTCGGTGACAACAAAATTCTAAAATTTGATTATGTGTTATTTAAATGTTAAGCGGGCAAAAACCAAGGTTCTACTGAAAGATCGATCAGAGTTTTCTGGTTTTGTTGATTCACTCTCAAAAATCGGGGATCGTATATTGATCAGCAGTGATCAGTCAAAGGTCTGGATGCTTTCTGCGCGCTTTTGCTCTCCTAATCACTTTGTTGTTGTTGTTGTTGCTGCTGCTCTTTGTTTGCCAAAAGCATTGGCCAAGCATTTTGTCGCGCAGTCAATCAGTGCCAACAATGCGGGCAACAAGATGAATGAGTGCAGCACACAAAGCTTAAACATTGTCGGCATGTCATTTAGTCAAACAAAAAGACTGATCAGTCCTAGGCAATGATCAGAAAGAGATTCATCAAAAGTCATCTTGATCATGTATTAAAGCCACGGGGTTTTGGGCGCTTGATCTGCAGTAGGGTTGGCACTCCGACCCCAAAAACCCCTCCAATACCCGACATTTTGGATCAATCCCCGCGCCTCGACAGTGCCTTCCCCGACAAGTCGGACCCCGATCCCCGACGTTTTGCGTCCAATCCCCGACCCCGATTCCCAACAGTACCGTCCCCGCACTCTGACAATTTGTAATTCCCCGACCCCGATAATCACCCCAAGGCACCGATCCCCGACTTTTCCCTCCCCGAACGTCCTAATCTGCTGGAGTCTCGCGACCAAAATGCGTCGTTCGTTTATGGACAAAAGTATATTGACCAGAATGGTAGTGCACATGATGAGCACAAAAATGCGAGCCATGTACAGCGGGACGAAGAGCAGTGAGAGCACGCACAGCGAAGTGGACAGCGACGCCTGCAGCGCCGGAAGGCACACCGAGGCAAAGGTGGCACGGAGACGACGCGCAACGGACGCCTCGCCATGTGCCGTCTGTAGTTCATAGGCTGAAATGTTATTGCTTATTGAAATGATTGTGATTTTATTCTGATCAACACCGGATCTGATCATGAAGGGCTTCTGGTTAGTTAAGTACAAAATAAGAGAACAAGAGATTTGGTCCTGATCAGACAGCTTTGAGTTTTGACCCGACCATTATCAAATGATCAGATGAACGGGTTTATTCTGATCTGGCCTGATCTGATCAAAGGCCTTGGTTCGTTACGTAAAAATCTAAGAAATTTGGTCTTGATCAAATCTGGGCTTTGGTCCGATCAGTACTAAAAATCGATGAGCGCTTCTGATCTGATCAAGAACTTTGGGATCACAAGAGAACAGTAAAAATTGAGACAAAATTTCAGCACGGACCTGCACTGTGAAAATGGTAGGAAAAGTGTGCCGGAATGTCCACACTGAAGCCAACCGATATGATCAAAGCTGCCTGCAAAACCAATGGTTGATCGTTCAAAATCTAATTTTCAATCTTACCATCATGATTGGGTCCATGGTGGCGCCAATCCAGCTCAATGTGCCCAAAGTGCCAACAATGATCGAGCCAATTGTGGTGCCCGCCATGCCGACAGTGCGCCAATCGTGGCCCATGAACACGGCACAAATGAAGCACCTTTAAATAATAATAATTCGTGTCTAAATCGTTCGATTCCTTCGATCATTTTGTCCCTCACATGCACAACAATGTGGCCAGCCCGGACTGCCACGCGTCGGTGGGCATGTTGTCGATCAGGTCCAAAAAGATGGACTCGTCATGGAACACGGACGCGTTCAGCTCCGGAAAGTGGTCAACAGCCGCGCGCCATTGCATCAAAAGCTGTGTGCGCCTGATGATCAAACAAATGCACAAATTTTGATCAATCGCTGATCAGCAACAACACAAAAGTACTGCTTGAGAACCGCCAGATTCCCCCCGCCCGTTTTTTTCATAACTTACTCTGCCCATACTCGCAGACGCTGGCCATGATAGCCGGTCGTAAAGTAGAAGCTGTGCACAATGCCGCGGTCCGTTTCGTTGTGTTCGTCCGGAATGCGAATGAACGACTTCCAGAAGCGGTTCTCCGGCCAATCCAGGAACTGCTCCATCTGGTCAGGGCCCAGCTCGCCCTCCTCCCCAACAAATTTGTCCAATTCGCGCACAAAATAATTTGTACTCTTTGGCCCCCAACTGCCCGGGATGGCCTCCATGTCGCGCACCAGCTCGTTAAGACGCGCCATGCGCACCGGATCAGACAAATTGGTGGGACTGTTGATGAACACGGTGGCCATTTGAAAGAATGGCACAATGTGCCCTTCCCGGTAACTGTCAACCTGGGGCAAAAGAATGTTGGCATTTTTCATTAAAACAAAATAATTTATTTTGAAAAATAAAATTGCCTCAAGAAGTGGCGAATCTTCCGCAAACATTTTCTTCGTGCTCAAATTCACTTCAAACCGGGAAATGCCCTGAGGGGAAATAAATGTTTTTTTTAAAAATAGCCCCCGGGGCTTTTAAGAAAATCAATTTACAATGGTGGAAAAGGCGAGAAACGCGATCCATGCCATGAAGATCAGTGAAGCAGTGACGGGATGGGCAATGAAACGGACATAACTGTCCATGGAGGAGGACACCAAACGCTTCACCAACGGCGGGAGGCTCTAAATGGGAAAATTTTTGGATTTTTTTCTCTCGAAAAATTGAGAAATTTTTTTTCGAACCCTGTTTTCGTGTTGTTTTGATTGCTTCTTCCCATTTTCTATTTGGTTGTTGCCTTCCGTCCAACCTCCGACCGGAATTTTGAGCGTGTACTGCTCGCTAACTTCGTCACGAACTTCAGTGCGGCCTACCAATGCCATGACCGCCTAAAATGGCACAACAAAATTTTTTTGCATTTAAGATCCGTGATCCATTCCCTGATCAGTCAGTACTGATTAGACAGAGCTGATCATTGATTGTAAAAAATCTGATCACTACTAATGCCTTCAACAACGGACCGCATAAAAAGTGATCTGGTAGAGAAAGTCCACCACCATGGCGGCCATGTTGCCAACACAAAGCAATGTGATTTCGGGCGACCCGGTGAAGGAGCCGACCGCGTCCGCGCAAATGTTTGTCAATGCCGAGATCAACACTGCCGGCCCAGTCTCGACCAGAACCTGGACATCAAACATTTAGCCATTTCTGATCACTTCAATTTGTAAGCATCAATCAAAATGTGTCCCATTGAAAGGTCACGTGCCAAATGGTCGACAAAATCTCAAATCAAAAATTTCGTCGAAACGATCGCCAATTCGAGCTTTTCAATATTTTTGATCCAAAATCTTTCTTAAATCGGCCAATCCATGGCCCAAGCAATGTGGCCATTACCATGGTCAGACGCTGTGTAAGCAATTCAGTCTCGTCGTCTGCCCCATTCGCTGTCATTGTTGGCGTCGTCTTCCGCTTTCGCCGCGTCTGATCAGTGACGCGCTGCCAAGAATGCATCATCAAATAGCCGTCATCAACGCCGATGGCCAACACGAGAAAGGGCGTCACGCACAGCACGGAACCAAAACAGATGCGGAACAAATTAATAGGGAACGAATTTTGATCAGTACTGAAGAACTGATCAACTGATCAGAGTTCAAGCCCTGATCAGACCAAGGTTGTTGATCAGGGTTTCATATGGTGGGTTGACCCTGATTAGACAACAATCTGTTGATCAGAGTTCCATATTATGGGTTGACCTGATCAGACAACGATCTGATGATCAGAGTTCCAGAATTATGGTATGGGCCTTGATCAACCCACGATCTGATCTTCAAATTTCTCAAAGGCCAAACAAATGCTTACCCAAAGCGGACACCGGCCAGGAACAGCAGGCCCAACGCGGTGCCGCACGCCATGAACGGGCAGACGCATGCCATGAGCGCAAGTGCCAGCTTCTGTACGTGCCATTGGCGCCAGTAGATGGCGGACAGCAGCACGGACACTGAAGTACACGTGGCCATGATGGCGAAGCCGACCTGTGGAATAAGAAAACCGTTCCGAATCATGGTCAAGCAGTTCATCACCAGACCATCAGGAAGGGCAGCATGGAAAGGCCGGCACGAACGACCTCCACTTCTACGTAAGTTGTCGAAAAGGTCATCACACGGACGAACGGACTCTTGAACTCCCTGAACAGGACGGTATTCGGTATCAAAAATGTTGCAAAATTTTGATAAAAATTGTACTGCTCGAAGTAGTGTGACACGCCTATCTCCCACTCCTTGATCTCGTCGTCTGTCCACGCGCCAATTCGTTCAGCCTTGTAAGTTAACACCACCATGTCCACGCGTCTCATGTTGGAGATTAACTGCTGCTGCTGCTGACTGCTGTCTTTGTCAGTTGTTGTGTTGCTGGTACTGGTCGAATTTGTTGCGCGGAATTGAATGCCAAAAAAGTTAGGCTTAAACAGAGGACGTTTGTTAGAGGTAGGTGTACTGCTTGGAGACCTGGATGTTGAACTTTCGGCCCAAAATGCTGCTGGTCGGATAGTTGAGTTGAAGTGCCGAATTCATTGACTCATTGGCGGCCAACAAATTCCATTGCATTTGAAAAGCTTCCTGACAATATAAAAAACATATTTTCTCGAAAAATTAAAAAGCCATGCGCAAACCGTGAAACGCCGCAGGGGCTCGTTCAGGTCACAAAAATCACGGCAAAAATGTGCAAAATTTTCTGTCCGATTTGTTCGATGGTTTTGCAGTGTGAACCGTGTGCGCACCAGCTCGTCAATCAGCGACGCCTCGGCCAACATTGGCGGACGCAAAAAGTTGTCGTCCGCACGCAGTGGCCGCAACAGAACGAACACGCCGAACGGATGGCCAAGGCCTTGCGCGTTGAAAAAGTGCTCCTGGAAAAGCAAAAAAAAAACAAAGTTTTTGTGCCAGGGAATGTAATCGGCGGATGCCGTGTTTCCGGGCATTTTGTTTGGAAGTGCCAGTCACTACCCCTTTGCTGATTGATCATAAACTTTTATCCAAATCATCTCTGATCAGTTGTAAAAATGATAATATGCTGATAGCTGATCGATCTGATCGTTTCCTAATTTTATTGGGAAACGGATGATTTTTTGATCAAATCATTTAGCTAGAAATGATCGGACCATTATTAATGACGGAATTGATCAAATCAATTCTATTTCACACCTGTGTGGCTAATTCTTGCCGGGATCGGGCGCCGTACGGCGTGTAGCCGGTGATGTCGTTTTTTTGACTAAAAAAGTGTTTAAAAATAATTTGAAATTTAAATTAAAAAAAACAATCAAAGTTTTGAAATTTAATCTGATCAAAATCGTCCCAAAGATAAGAACAGCAGAGTTGTTTATTGATCACTTTTTTGATCAGTGCCAACGGCAAAATGTTTTCGACTTTGGGGCAGGTAAAATTATTTGTCCAAGGCCGTTACGGAGTGAGTGCCACTTTGACGGTGCACAGCGTGGTCACCAGAGTGCAGAACAAAATGACGCCCCAGGCGTTTTTGACGATGAAACGGGCCCAGAAGGCATAAAACGAGTGCACACAGCGGATCAGCGGCGGCGGATGCTTCCGGACGGCAGAGGAAGGAAGCGAGCGCAGGGACAGACTGCGCGAGGAGGCGGACGGCTCATCTGAATAAATTGGCATTTTTTGTAAATCTTTGATAGGGAGTGCCGAATGTCTGATCAGTGGTTTCCAAATGTCTGATCAGTGGTTCCCGAGTGTTTGATCAGTGGTTCCCGAGTGTTTGATCAGTGATTCCCGAATGCCTGGTCAGTGGTTCTGATCAGTGGTTCCCGAATGTCTGATCAGTGGTTCCCTGTCTGATGAGTGGTTCCCGAATGTCTGATCAGTGGTTTCCAAATGTCTGATCAGTGGTTCCCGAGTGTTTGATCAGTGGTTCCCGAGTGTTTGATCAGTGATTCCCGAATGCCTGGTCAGTGGTTCTGATCAGTGGTTCCCGAATGTCTGATCAGTGGTTCCCTGTCTGATGAGTGGTTCCCGAATGTCTGATCAGTGGTTCCCGAATGTTGATCAGTGGTTGTCCCGAATGTGTCAGTGGTTCTGATCAGTGGTTCCCGAATGTCTGATCAGTGGTCCCCGAATGTCTGATAAGTTCAAATTTTGTGCGCGACTTGCCTGAGGCGCTTAATGATGATATTGTTGTGGTTGTTGAGGGTGGACTTGGCCGTTTTGGTGCTTCTGTGGGCTTATGTTGAAGCTGATCATTGATCACCGCCGGGACAGCTATCATAATTTGGCCAAATCACTCAAATTGTGTGAAAACCCTAAAAATCTGATACAAAAATCCCCAAAAATAATAAATTTTTCTTCAACCCTGGAGGAAAACACCCATTTTTTCGGGCTGAACAATTTTGTGAAAATGATTTTTCACATCAATTTGTGGGCTTTTGCTTCTGCCACTGGCGTGGAAACCCTTCGGAGGCGGCGGGACAAAACAAACAAAACAATGACTAAACAGCACCAAACCAGCAGCAGCAGCAGCAGCACATCGCCGCCATTTTGACAAATTGGGCGAAACGGAGGCGGCCAACCTTCGCGCAGTCTTTGCCCCCCCCCCCTCCCCCGCGGGCGGGAAAATTATTTGAGGTTTTCAAATGTTTTCGGGTCCTTGAAAGGACGACGCCAGAAGAAGAAGAAAAAGAGGAAGAACAATCGTACAGTACAAAACGTTTAAACTTTGTTAACAAAAAAAAAGTGTTCCCCCAAAAACGGGGGAAAAACTCTCAAAAAGAGGCCCGAAACAAAATTTATAATCACACTCAAAGGGTATAATGCCAAATTCCCAAAAAAACAAAAAAATTCGTAAACTTTTCTTGAAGAATATTGAATTGACAGAAAAGGCAATCATTGCGCGAAGTAAAGTGTGGCCTACAACTGATTATAATATGGCCAAAAAGTCGGGCGATAAATCCGTCCATCGAATGATCGCCGGGGGGGGGGGACAGTGCAAAAACGAGTAAATGAACGAACAAACACAGCGATCGGTGATCGGAGATCAAAAAATTGGTTGAAAATTGTTGCGGCGGAAGGCAATTTTAGAAAGTTTTAGAGATGATAATGATCAAAAGTTTATCAAATGATGAAGCATGGACTGATCACAAAACCTTTTAGAATTAGCAATTTGATCAGTTGCAGAGGCGGACTGATCGGACTGATTTTTAACATTTTTTTTCATTGTGGCTTTTCGCGCAACTGAAGACGGAGTG
>MEIZ01000050.1:70002-80928 GCA_001723225.1 Globodera ellingtonae
CCCCCCCGAGGGGACGAAAAGGAGGACAAAAGAGTTGGCGGGGGGGGGGGGGAAGTACTCGCCCAAAATTGTGGAAAGTGGTTGCGCCACATTTCCGACAACCCCTAAAGGGATTATTCTATTTGGCTTTGTGACGGTAATGGACGGACGGCAAAAGGCGTTTTGGTTGCCCCCCGGGGGGAAGACAAAGGCTCAAATGACCTTAATCGACCAACATCTTTGAAGGACGAGATAGAAGTTTTAAACTAACGCGGGAAAATTTATTTTGAATTTTAATACCCAACAAAAAAATTTTTTTTGTTTACAATTTGTACCATTTTTTGAAAGAAATTTCCGAAAAAACGAGAAAAATTGGACGCGACATTTACCCGGCCGTTCACAACATCGCTGCAGGCATTGCTGCAGGTCGTCACTGCGTTCGGCATGGCCAAGCCGACGCACCGCCGGGCCCGCCAGCCATTTCTGCTCGTGAATCTGCGCAAAATGGACAAAAAAATCAAAAATTTTTTTTTGCAAATTTTCCAAAACCCGCCCGAACCTCCAATTGGCCACAAAGTGCTTGGCCAAGACAATGTGGCCACCGAAAGTGCTGCAAAATGGTGATCAACAGGGGGGCAAATCGGACGCCTCTCAACGCGACGCTTCCAGCGCCAAATTTGACCCTCTCTCTCGCGCGCTTTGTGCAATTTGTTCCCGCATGTTTTGACTTGTCGCTGCAGGGGTTAATGGATGGGATGGACAAATGAATAATGCGCGCAAAAATGTGAAGGATGGGGGAAATTTGGGGTTTTGCTTAATGACAATGTTTTTTTGAGAGTTTCTTCAAAATTTAATATTTTTGGGTGTAAGTAGTTCAGCTTAACGATCTGCTGATCATTGATCAGATTGTTGATCTGAGCTGTCTATCAGTTTTTGATCAGATCTTGGCCCAAGATGCTTAAGCCGGCACATTCATTTGCGTAGAGATTAATCAGATCACTGATCTGAGTCTCTATGATGATCAAATCGCTAGTCTGAATTTTTATGGTGATCTGATCGCTATGAGTTTCTATGATGTGATCAGTGATCTGAGTCTCTATGCTGTCTATGATGATCAAATTACTGATGATTTGAGCCTTCAACTGATCACATCGTCAATTTGGACTTAATTTGATCTGATCTGATCCTGTCCAACACACTGAATCCGTACATTCATTTGCGCAGATTGCTCGGCGATCAGTTTCTCCGGCTTTCTGTTAATGGTCGACTCGGACAACGGCACCGGCCCGTCCTCGGCCAGCTGTGCCCTGTTTCAGTGCCCCTCCGGGGATGCCGATTGTGCCCTGGCGGATGGGACGGACGTTGCCGACCAGGGATTGCTGAGCGTACGGCTGAGACGGACGGACGTGCACCAACCGGCAAGTGCCCACGGATCATCTTTTTCTGAAAGTGATCTGATCAGTAGACACTGAACACAAACAATCGGGTCAACTTGGAAAGAAAGCCCTGTTGATCGGAAACAGAATTTTTGATCTGATCACTGACTGTGATCAGATCAGGTTGAATCGATGTAAGAGAACACATTGACGCCGATCAGAGCAATGACTTTTTGGTAATGATTCGGTCAGCAGTGATCAGAAACCAGATCATTTGGTGTCGTTGAACCGTTGATTTTAACCTCAATTTCTGATCAGCAGACACTGATGATCAATTTTATTGTTCAGAATTCCGAAACTGCACCCAATGATCAACCGAGAACATTGTCGTCAACATTAAGCCCATTGACGACAATGCCAAAACAAACGGCACCAAATTGGGACAAGCGCAAACAGCTCACAAATTTGACTGTGAACAAGACGAGCCATGCCGCCGCCGCCGCCTCCGGGGAGGAGGTTGGTCAACGGCACATTCTTTCGCTGGACGGCGACGGCACTTCGGCCGAGGAAGCAGCGACGGGCCATGTGCCATCGACAGTAGAAGAGGTGTGTCAAAATTTTAAAATTTTGGGAACTTAGGGCCAATAAAAATTTGAAAAATCGTCCAAAAGGTTCATCAGCGGAGGACAACGACGACGGCATCTTTGGCGGCACGGATGCCGACGACGACGGCACGGAAGCGGACAAAGTCACTGCTCGACTTGAACACGTGGGACGAACGCTTTCCGCTCCGTGCCAATGCCACACCGGTGTGGGCCATCGGATTGGCCATTGTGATCACTGTGGTCAGTGGCGGCATTAAATTAATTCAAAATTTTATTCAATTAAAATTCAAAGTCTTTGGCAACAGAGGCAAATTTCAAAACATGGATTTTGAATAAAAAACTTTTTTTTTTAGGTTTGCTTAGGCTTGTTGGCAACGCTGCTTTGCGCCTTCCTCTGCTACAGGAGGCACAAGTTCGGGAGCAATTTCTGGACAAATTAACAAAAATTTGGACAATTTCTGGACGAAATAAACCAAATTGGACAATTTATAGACAAAAATAAACCAAATTGGACAAATAAGCTAAATTTGGTTTAATTTTGGACAAAGAGACAAAAATAAACCAAATAGGACAAATAAGCTACATTTGGTTTAATTGGACAATTTCTAACGAAATGGACAAATAAGCTAAAGTTAATTTTGGACAAAGAGTCGAAGTTTGGACAATTTCTGGACAAAAGAGTAATAAAATTGAGGCCATAATGAACAGACTTGCTGATTTTCTGTTCGCAGGTTGCGCATGCGAACCCTTGAATTCAATGGAGGGCCCAAGAAGATGCCGACACTGCACGCCTTCAATCCCACATAAAGAGAGCACATGTACTGCTCCAAGTTCAGCGATCCGTCGTTGATCATTTTGATTTTGAATATACGGGTTCATGACTCTCCATTATTGCACATCCTGGACAATTGAGATTCTCGATCGACGAAATTATACCGATTTTTGAAACGATCAAAATCTCGATCGGTCCTCAAATCCGGGCGCGCTAGTTTGATCGGTCTGCCGATTGACTATCGACAAAATTCTTTCTGATCACAGAGTTTTGGGTACAAAATAATTTTTTCGTATTATCTTCAAATAGAATTTGAAAGTTTTGCCAACCGATCGATTGATCGATCGATGTTTTATTATTGGGGCAGCAGAGAGAAGAACTTTTGTGAATATTTCCCGTTTTTGTCACCGCTTTTTCATTCAAACAAAATTTGTTTTTTCCCTTCGCCGCCGCCGCCGTCGGCACATCCCCGTGAAAAATGATCTCACAAATTGGCACTGGCACATTTTTTTTTGTCCCCATTTTTCCATTTCATTTTTGCGTTGCGGCTGCTGACATGAAAAGCTATAAATAAAAAATGAAGAAGAAGCATTGGAAGGATTGCGTTTGACAATTTTAATTTTAAATTTTTTGTTAAAATTAAATTCGACGACCGCCGGCGCCCTTTCCTTGGCCATCCGTCTGTCCGATGCGTTTGTGCCACAAAAATTAATGCCATCAAAATGTGCTGAGAATGAATGTGTAGAAGCTATGCCTTAATTGAGTGCTAATCACTTAAAAAGTTGTTTGCAATTTTAATAGATTTTTGAACATTTATTTTTTGTACTAACTTTTTTTTTTGGCACATTAGCTTTCCTCAAAAACTCTCTTTGCCCCCTGCGGCGACAGGGATTCCTCTTCTATTATATTTGGGGTTTAAGCTGGACACTAACCCCCCAAAAACGGGCCAAATCGTCACCATGAAAGTGAAGCTAAATGGAATGGCCAATTCCGTCCACCCCCCCCCCCCTAATTTCTCTCTTTCTCTCCTCTCCCCTGGCTCACTCACACAAATCAGTGGAGATAAGAAAGATTGACTTCCCCGGAGGGGTTGAAGAAAGTATGCGGGAAATGGAAATGGCTTGCGGAGCAGCACGCGACAACCCGCTTCTTCTCTCTTTCATTCCAGCAGACGCGGCCATACCCATATTTGGCCAATTCGCCGCGTTCTCTGCGTCTCTGCCGGCTGTCCTCTGCGTCTCTGCCCTCCTTGTACATCATTCTCTCTAATCTGCACCTGTTGCCGATGCCTCTTTTCCCTACACTCACTCACTCCGCTCTCGTTTCTCTGTGCCGCGGTGTCTCCACATTTTCCATACTCTTTAACCATCGTCTGTCCCTCTCTCCCCCTCCCTTTAGCACATTCCCCTCGGGCGTGTTGTGTCCCTCCCGCTTCCACCAGCAGAGAGCTACTTCACAGAGAGTTCCTACAACCCTTTTTTCTTGACTTACACACACTTTCTTTTGGCATTTGCCATTGTCGTGCCCCGAGGGCTGCTCCCATTTCCTTTAGCCATGCGCCCATCGCCGCAGGGCACACAAAACATTGCCTAAACGGACACCGAACGGACGACGCGCCATGGCCGACTATGACTATTTGATCAAATTCCTGGCGCTGGGTGACTCGGGCGTCGGCAAAACTTCATTTCTGGTGCAGTTTTAAGACATTTACCTAACACCTGGGGAGCCCAGACAAATTGTAAAACAGAAGTAAAACAACTAAAATCTAATAAAATAATCTAACTAATAATAAAAAACGCAATCAAAACAAAATTTTGGCCCTGGAGGGGAGGAGACGATTTTCCGATCAAATTAAGCCGTAGGGAGTGATTTAAAAGCCAAAAAGATCAGCAACGGTCCTCAAATATGGCCACAAACAAACATTTATTTGTTTTAGCACCGGTATACGGACAATTCGTTTACGGGCCAATTCATTTCGACTGTCGGCATTGACTTCAAAGAGAAGAAAGTGGTTGGTTGGCCATGGTTCATCTTCAGTCAGTTCTGCTCCCACTTGGACTTGGGTTGTCGGTTTCCGAAAATTGTTCGGACGCCTCGGGGGGCGTACGGATCGAATCCAGACCGGTCCGGACCGAATGCAGATTTGGAGCTTTTAGGCCATAACAGCCTTGTCCACTCAAGGAAATTAGAATTTTAAAATTTCTTTTAAATCTTTTGGTAGTTTTTTAAATTTATGCCCCGGTCTGGATTCGGGTCGGATGCCTTGGGGGTTATGAAAAACATTGGTTCAGGGTTTGGGAAATCTCGGCAACTTTGTGCTGGGTCCTGGAACCGGACCTGAAAATTCCGGTTAGAGTTTTTGAATAGACAACCCTGGGCCTGACAGTTAGTTGCTCAGAAAACAAACAAAAACATTAATTTTTCCCATTAACGGTTTACAAAAGTGCGCGAGGTGGCTTCGGAGGTCGAGGCCAGCGCATTCTGCTCCAGCTGTGGTACAGCGATTTTTTTTTTTGTTGTTAAAATGTTTAAATTTCCGAAATTCAGGGACACTGCCGGTCAAGAAAGGTTAGTTGAGAGGGTGAAATACCCCTTTTGGAAGAAAACTCAATTCTTTATGGCCCAAAAAAATGTTATACACATACATATAATCTTTCTGATCGATCGATCCGCATTATTTGTGATCATTCGTTGATCGGTGAGTGAGTGATCTGACCCTTCAATTGTGGCCATGCTCTGGATTGGAGATCGGACTTGAGGACCGAGCGAGAATCTCAAACACCGAGATTTTGATCGAGAATCTCGAAAAGCACTAAGATCTTGTAAATTTGTCGATCGGGATTTCGGTCGAGAATCTCGATCGGTCCAATCTCAACTCTGGATGCGCCGATCAGAATCTTTATACCAGAACATGGCCAAGTGATCGTATGGAAAAAATCATTCCAAAATTCCCTTCTGTCGCGCAGATTCCGTTCACTGACCACCGCATTCTTCCGAGACGCCATGGGCTTCATTCTGATCTTCGACATCACCAATGAGCAGTCGTTCCTCAATGTCCGGTACGAGCTGACCCCGGAGGGGGGCCGCCTGCCCGCATCTATCCGGGGTGTGCCATGGTCCTAAAAATCCCGTCGTTCGCGCAATAAAAAAGCGCAGCGAATCGTGGCACACCCTGGGGGCATATAAGCCTCAAAAAATTCGCTTTTTTCCAATGCCTTTGGCCCTTGTTGAAATTTCCAATTCCGGCACTTTTTATGCCACCCAATTTAAATGCCATTGTTGCCCCCTTCCCATTTCCGGGACTGGCTGTCTCAGCTCAAGATACACGCGTACACCGAGGTCAGTTCAGTGCAGTCAATGTGGCGCCCTCAAAAAATTCTTTCGTTTTTTTGGGATGGCACATTTTTTGCAAAAAAATATGCAATGATCAGATTTTTGCGATCCACAAAATTGTGCCCAAAAATGATCAGAAAAAATGGGTTTTAATCGGCCCGACCATTACTTAATCCCATCAAAAACGCCAGGCGCCCGACATCATTTTGTGCGGCAACAAATCCGACCTGGAAAATCGGCGCCAGGTGAGGTAATGTGACCATTTGAACTTTTTTTTCTTTAATTTTTAAATATGGCACGGGCCAACTCGGCGCCAAACATTTACTAAATGCTGTTTCATCTTTTAAGCTATAACTTTTTTGAACAGAAGCGAATTGGCTAACTTTTGCTTGATGAATATTTCATCAAATAAATCGCTTTTAAATGGTATCGATTTTATTTGATTTGCTTAAACCAGGCATGCCACGGATACAAATTTTTTTAAATCCGTGTCCGGGTATATTCGTGTCCGTTTGTATCCGTTTCATTTTTTCAAAATTCATATCAATATCCGGATATTCACGGATATACAGCGGATATATCCGGATACTAATTTGTAAGTGGATTTCATATCCGTATCCGTTCCATTTTTGAAATTCTGTATCCGTATCCAGCCATATCCGGATATATCCGCGGATATCCGGTATCCGTGACCATGCCTATCACTGATGGCGCGCCGAGTTGACCGGCTCCATTTTTTTTAAATATTCATTTTAATTAATGAATTCGTCAGACAACAAATTGTTTCCCTTTTAAAGCACCGCTCGGGCCAAACAGCTTGCCGATCAGTTGGGGTTGGTCTGATCAGCATTGAAATTTGGGTGCAAAAAGCAAAAGAAAAAAAGTTCAGGCTGCCCTACTTCGAGACGTCCGCCTGCACCTCCTCAAGTGAGTCGAGTCGCGTCCCTATTTTTGTCCGAAAAAATCAATTATATCGATCACAAACCCAAATCATTTTTTAGACGTCGAAAAGTCCGTTGATTGCCTACTCGATTTGGTCATGCAACGGTGAGGATGTCTTTTTTAAATTTAATTAAAAAATATTAAACATTAAAATTGTTTCAAATTTAAATGTTTCGCACAATTTTTCTATTCATATTCACACGCTGATCATAAAACTTGAACATCCCCAACCCTCCAAAAAGGATACAAGTGTCCGTTGACGGGGACAATTTGCCCACTGAATATATGGGCGCTGGAAGCCGAATAACGCTGGAAGAGGACGCGTCAAATCGGCCCACCGGCACTTCGTATTACTGCGCGAATTGCTGACGCACAAAACTGATCAGAAAGAAAGACTACGCCGGAGGGCAAAGTGTCCGGAAAACAAAACAAAAAAACATTGATTTTTATTTTTGAAAACTTGCCGTGACAACCGATCAATCAATTCCATTTCATACAAAATCATAAATGATTTTAAACAAAAAAATAATAATACAAAGAATGATATTGTGTGTAAATAAAATGGAAACTAAATAACAAGCAAAGACGATCAACCGGTTTAATATCAAAAATGAAAATGAGGAATTGGCTATGTGGAGAAGGTGCGGGGTTGTCATTGTCCGATCACCGATCGGATGTATCGGTCCCGATATGTCCGATCGGTACGGAGCCTGGCATATTTATGTGAATGAACATATCCCGGACGGTCATTTTTTTCAAATATCAACAACATTTGCATTTGTTTTACAAATGTTGTTAATCGAATTTTAAAAATTCAGATGCTTCAATATTCCTGGACCGGACAGACCTCTCTAATTTATGTGTGTATTTCGGACGGGTCGATCTGCTAAAAATGTTTTTTTTTAACGTTTTTGACAGAAGACAAAGACATTTTTCTGGTCATCATCGTTTGGCATGCCCAAAAAGTATTCTGATTAAAGCCCGGACTGATCGCTAGAAATCTCGTCGAGGTCGATGAGATTTGAACTCGGCTCGATCGGAACGATTGGGGTAGTATAGAGCAGTACCGCCGACCCCCTCCGTAAAATTCGCAAAATTTGCATTTTTGAAAAAATGCAACCCCTAAAATCGAACATTTTTTGCAAAAATTGCTTAACAAAAATGCAATAAAAAGGAAAAAATACACCCCTAAGAATCGATTTCCCCCCCCCGAAAATTTTTCCTGGCTATGCCCCTGGTATAGAGCCGTCTGTAGATTCAGTGCGGGCATCCTGCGAACACCGCGCAGAAACGACCTGATCCCCTTTGGGACCCGGGCAAATTTGGAAAGCGAAATTTGGTAAATTGATTAAAAGCCAATAAGCACTTCGATCGAGATTTCGATCGAGAATCTCGATAAATCTCGAATCTCTAAAAATCTCGTTCAAGCCAAAATTTTTCGATCGAGATTTCGAACCCGAAATCAGATTTTCGTGGCTAAATAAAATATTTCGAAGTTTATACCAAACTTACTCTTTTTTTAAGATATTCGCTTCGTAGTAGAAAATGCCAGAATCCTTTTTTGGAATTGGCCGTTCAGCAAAGGCAGAGCCTTTCACAATAAACCGTTTGCCATCAAACCTGGCATTTGTTTGGTCCCAAGTCCAATGAAACGATTTTGCAAAATTCTTCCTGATCATTCTTTTGCTTGGGTTCCAAGTCGCTGATCGTCGTTTTCATCCGGATGAAATGATCGCCTAAAAATGAAAATGATCTATAAGTCGTGGGTGCCAACACCAATAGCCAACCATTTCTCAATTGCATTTCCGTTAACTAAAAATCTGATTCATTCATTTTCTTATGTACCTGTATCCACCATGACTCTGATACGGTGGCCTCGTACCACAGCAGAAACGAAGGGCTGGCTATTGATCCAGAAAACAGCGCCTTAATAAGCGTAGATTAGTTGAACCATTAATGAAATGCGTACCTTCAGATTGGCCGCCTTAGTCGGTAAGTTGCGGATCCACCGGCTGGCCGACAATTTGCGGGGGTGGGCGGGGACAATTTAAAAGCAGGTAGAAAATATGGGGAGATGGATACAAAATGAAATGTGGGGCCATACCGCGATCAATTCTTTCTTCGGCGCTCAGAAGCGGCTCCCCGGCGAAAATATTTGTTTGACTGCCTAAAGTTCTTATGCGAAAATTGGCGAGTCTAGCATAAAAGTGCCAAAATGTTCTCCTGTGGGTTCTCTCTCACTCAAGCCGAGGAGATGAGACGTTCCGTCTGCGGTGTGGTCTCTCTTACCCTCCGGTCGAGGAGAGAGGTCCTCTTCCTTTGGTGAAAGGATTGAGGAGGGAGTGGAAAGGTGCCCGTGTAGCTCAGTGGTGAGAGCATTCCACGGATTGGAGGGGTCGTGGGTTCGAGTCCCACCGCGGGTTGATCTTTTACTCTTCCATGCCACAGAACCAAAGTACTCTCCGGGCATGCCAGCCACTGACTGACTTCAAGAAATTGGGCAGACACCGCAATAAATGGCAAATCGCGTATGAGATGTGAGACATTTCTACACAAATAGGTAATAAATTGCATTTATGGGTTTGCAAATTTAGAATAAAATTATACAAAACTTGAGGCTGAAGGAATTTTAATGTTCGTTTCCAATCGTGATTATTTTTTAATTTATCAGGGATGTTTTATTTTCCTTTGATTTAATGATCCCCTTTCGATGAAATCATTTTTTTCTTTTTTATTCTTTAGCAATTTTGTTACTCTTTACTTTTATTTTCGTGCAGAGAATAATTATTCACCTTATTTCTTTATGTTCAAGTGTAAGCAATGCCCTTAACAATTAAGTAAAAAATGCAACAAAAAAAACAGTAAAAATAGTAAAACAAAAAAGGACAAAAAGTAAAAAAATCAAATAATATTTGTAATGTATTTGTACTGTGATTGGTATGGGCTCAGTGTATGCTATACCTCTACGCGATTGAGCCCGGGGTAACGGGGTTAACGTCGTTACTCCTAGATTTCTATTTAACAGTATTAGGTTTAACTAGTTTTTATTAAATTCAGACTAATGTCAGCAAAAAAAGAAAATTGACGGAGATGGTACGATCATTTTAATCAATTTACCAAATTTCGCTTTCCAAATTTGCCCGGGTTCCCAAGCGTTTTGGGTCGTTTCTGCGCGGTGTTCGCAGCTGTCTCTTATACACATCTAGATGTGTATAAGAGACAGGATCAGGCCCGCGCGGTGTCCGCGTGATACACCCACACGGAATAAGCTCAGGTGTTTACTCGCGGAATAGACGCTCTTTACTACTTGCTGATCGATCCCCAAGTTCAGGCAAATTCTGATCAGAAAATCCACGACGAAAAACCTTCAGTTCACGGGTAATAAATAAGAGGACAACTCAACAACAAAACAAATTGTTGTCGACATCACTTACTATCAAGGGCACGAGAAAGAGAGAGGGGGGGGGGGGATGAACAAAGAGAACCGGGATTTGGGCCGTTTTTTCCTAATCCCCAACATCGAAGTTTGACGTTCGCGCGGGCACACTAATTGTTGTTGTTGTCGTTGTTGTTTGGACAACAGCAGCAAATTAAATGGGAAGTGCGCCGCCGGCGCCGGTCGGCCGATGTTTGTGCCGCAGGGAATAGTGACGGAACGCCAACAGTTCAAGCGTGCCGAGCAGCAACGGAATGGCGAACAGCACACGCGACATGCACAGACGGAGTTGATCCTTTTGGAAGAGCAGTAAAATTTATTTGTAAAAAAAAGTTTTGTTAAAAATTACCGACACAAAGGCTTTGCTCTGATACAATTCGTAGCCATTCCTTAAAAAGCAAAATTATTTACAACATTATTATTGATCGAGGTTAAGCCTCCGCGAATTAAAATAAAATAAAAATAGTTAAAAGCATGGAAAAT
>MEIZ01000050.1:85170-99204 GCA_001723225.1 Globodera ellingtonae
CCACTCCATCGCCTCCTTTTCCCACACGGCCCATTTGTCTTCGTCGCGCTCAATCGGAGAACGCACCAACAGCCAACTCCTCCTGCCTTCGCGTCGATACAATCGCTCCCGCGTCAAATTGTTCCTCAGCTCAAATGTCAGCACATCGTCAGCAACGCCGGCCAGCCAAATCGCCCCAATAAAAATCGGCGTCTGCTCTTATACACATCTAGATGTGTATAAGAGACAGCGGTTAACTAAAGGCCCCGGGCCAGTGTTCGAGAGCTTGTTGAACAACAAAGGCGGTTACAAAAAGTCGGGAAGAACAAAGAGCCTAATTAGTACTAATTGCTTGTTACATCAAAAGGAGCATAAATCGGAGGGCATCGATTGCGGGCAAGTGAAAGTGGTCGGCTTCCGTTCCCATCCGATGTGCTATTTGAAGTGCGGCTTCTGCGAGGTGTGCAAGACGAACAAATGGGCACTGTTGGGGGGCTATCGACTCAGCGACTTCCTCTCATTGGAGGCGCTTCGACAAGTCATTGCGGTGATGCAAAAGTGCGGCGTGTTCAACTGTTTGCTTGGCAACACTCAATAATGAGCAGAAAGAATGATGTAAATTTCTCGATTTAAATAAAGTTTTGGCTAATTTTAAACATTTTCTTTTTGTTGTAATTTTAACATGATTTTTGTTGTTGTAAATCATCAACTCTTTTAACGATTAAAAAACGCGTTTCTCATTGTCCGATTGGGCCAACTGGTGGTGCTCCAAGTAAAGAGCGGAACGGGCCGGGCCAACCCTTATACGGATTTTACGGGCCCCCTGTAGGGGTAGCCATTAGTCGTCAAAGGAGGCCAAATCGATTTGCTCTCGTCGTTAATAGCAAAAACAATTTATGTAATTTTTTTAATTAAATTATAAAATAATTAATGAAAAAGCTGACAATGTTCGGGCATAAATCTGACAACAACAAAAAATTGAACAATATGCAGACGAAATAGAATCATAGAGAAAACTCAAAAGTGTCCAACTGATGTACGCAGAACGGCCAAATTAGGCACAAAGAATAAATAAATGAAACATAAAATTTAACAACAAAAAAAAACAAATCGATCAATCAAAAACATTCATTTGAGTCCATTTTTATATTTTTGTACCTCGTGAAGTTCCGGAAAATGTGGCACGCGCAAAACAACACCTCCTCAACCCGTCCACACAAAAATTCACGCGCGCGATGACGTCGCTGCACTCGTCGCCGCCGCTGCCGTCGCCGCCGCCGCGTCGTCCCTGCTGCTGGGCGCGTCAGCGGCAGTCACGCGCGTCTCCTCCTGCAGACGCAACGCCTCCAGCAACTGCTTCTCCTTCTTGTCGCGCTCACGCTTGCGCTCGCGCGCCTTCAGCTTGCGCTCACGGATGGAATACTCTTGCAGGTAGTCGACCTGCGTTTTGAATTTGTGTCTTTTTTTACTCTGCCTCTCTTCCCCTCTCTCTCTCTACTCGGTCACTTTCAGTCTAATTATACACACTCTCTCTCTGTCTCTGTTCTGTCTCCTTTCTCTCTGATCTACCTGAGTCAACGGCTTGTCCTCCTCCTCCGCATTTGCCGGGTCCTACACAAAATTGAATGTGTTTATTTTTTGTGAATCTAAAAATGGTTTTTTACCAGTCCAATGTCCGCAAACAGGTCATTGTCATCACCGTCGCCCGCCACCGTGTCCTCGTTGTACGGAATGTCAGCGGCCCGTGGCTTTCTTTCAAACTGAAAAAGTGCCGCCATTATTTTTTACATACATTTTTTTTTTAAATTTAATGCAAAAAAAATTCAGTGCAATTAATTCCAGCAACAAAAAAGCGCACCATCAGTTTCTCATTGCCGGCCATGCGAAGGAATTTGAAATGGGTGACATCCGAACGGCTTCGGCCTTCGCCAATGATCACTTTGTACTTTTTGGTCCGCTTCTTTGTCTGAAAAGCGGCTTCCGGGTCGGCCACAAATCCGTACATTGCATTGAACAACTGCTCCTTGGCGAACTCTTCAGCACACAGTTCCACTTCAATTTTGAACTGAAAACAATTTGGATTATGTTTGTTGGTGGTGGTGGCATCGAAAATTTATGTGCTTGTCAGACCATACAGCAAAAAACAATCAAATGTTCATGTTCGCGATTTTGATAAAACCAGGGCCACCCTATCCGCGCTGTTCAAGCAGGCCCGGTGAAATTTCCCCCCAGATAAGCCATGCAAGGTACCAATTTTTTTTCTAAAATTTTTTATTTTTTGAATTTTAAAATAATAAAAGTTTTGAAGCTTTTCCACTTCTTCCACCGGCCCTGCGTCTGTCTCTTATACACATCTAGATGTGTATAAGAGACAGGTGTGGCACAATGTCACGCTGTTCGTCCAGTCTGGCCCCGAGGATTTCATGCTCTCCCTTCTCCACAACAAATTTGGCCTCAAAATCGAACCAATAGCCGACAGGAAATTCGCGAATGTATTCGGCCGGGAAAATGAACTGTTGCGTGGGGTATTTAGGCACATACACAAACTGCAGGTAAGCTAAAATAAAAATGAAAATATTTTGCAGAAAAAATATATATGTCAAAGTTTTGCTATTTGATTAAACATTCAAATAAAATTTTGATAAAAAACAAATTGATGGTCCAACATTTTGGGCATGTTCAAACCCTGCCCACATTTCCTTTTCCAACAGCATCAACAACAAAAAACTGACAATTGTAGATGAACCCATCGGCTTTGATGGTCTCCATGGCGGCCAACTGGTTCGCTTTTTCCACCAGTCTAAGCGTCTCGTTGGGCTGACTGTCGCAGAATTTGAAACGGCACAACTTGTGCTTGGCTGGGCCCGTGTCCACAATGTAAATCCTTTACGGCAAATTTTTTTTTGTAAATTTTTTAATTTGTGAAGGTTTTTGATGCATAAATAAATAAAACCCTTACAAAATTTCGCCGGTGTACTCCTCGGCATCCTCTAAGTCGTCTCCGTTAACAGCAGCGTCAGCCGCTGCCTCCTCCTCCTCCTCTTGCCTGAGCTTTTCATTGAAGAACATGTACGGCAATGTGCCGAGCATTCGGTTTTTGTCCGCCACAAGCTAAAAACAACAACAACAGTTAGTACCCAAAGTTGAAGTTTGTCCATTTTTAGACCCTTTAGAGAACCAAAAAACATTGTCAAAAGTACAAAAAATTTTTTTTTTGTTTTGGTTTTTGTGGAACAGTGGGAAAAATATATGTTAAATTTTCATTTTTGAATTTTTCTTAAGCATAAAAATGACCCCAAAAAAGGACGTCTTGTACAGTGCACCCCATGTCTCACTCGGATAAATGGTGACACCAATCTGGAACAGAAACAAACCATTCGTACAACAAAACAAAAAAAAAGTTAAAAATTTTCTGCTGACCACAGGCGGCTCATTGTCAACCTCCGGCAAAAAAACTTCGCACACCCAATCTTCATCATCATCCTCGCCAAACTCGCAGAAATAGGCAATGTAAACGCCACGGATATCTGCAAAATTTGACAATTTTGAAATGGCCCAATTTCAATCAAAACAAAAAGCCAAAAAAGAATGACCATTGAAATAGGCATCAAAGTTGCAGCGTCGCCCCAACGGCACATTGTCCGGCTTGCACTCGTGCTTCTTCCACAGACCGACAAACACCCGGTGGTCCTTCAACTCATTGCAGTACAACTCCTTTTTGTCAATCAAACAACCCTCCAACTTCAGTTTGACCTAAACGTACAAATTCAACACATTACATAGATGACAAAATTCCTAATTTAAGACAAATTGAGAAAAATGAACACGCATTTGGCATTTTTTTCTCCACCCACCAGTCCAAAAAAAGTCTCAAATTTTGAGACACAAAAACTCTTTTTTTCTAAAAAAAAAACTCACATCCAACAGTTGATCCTCAGACTTTTCAATAAAATCCGGCTCATCGTCCTCCTCATCGTCCGTGATCTCCCATTTGTACGCATTACCTTTTGGCCGATTTTCGTTGTGCAAATTCCATTCCTCAAAAATTGTTTTTTTAAAGCGTACATTTCAATCAAAATTTATTCAAAAATGCGTGCGAAAACTCAAATTCCAATTTCAGACTTGTCCAAACCCAAAGCCTTCGCAAAAATAAAAAATTCAAAAAAAAACATTTTGTTTTTGAATAAAAATCGAACGAGGAGTGAGTCCGATAGTGCCGAAAGCCACTTTTCTGTTGATAAAAATGTGCCACAAAGTTAAAATTTGGCAAAAATTTACCACGTCCCACACATTTTTGCGCTCATCAACCGCCACGTCAATAAAGTCATGATATTCCGGCACAATTCTGTCCCCGTGCACTTCGATGGCCACCCACGTGTTGATGGGCACGTCCGGCTCGGCCCGTTGGTGCAGTTCATTGCATTGTTCCATGCTCAACTGAATCCATCCAAAATGGTCACACCAACAGCGCAACGGATCCTTCTCCAGCGGCGGCAAAATGCACACACATTTCACCTGGCAAAAAAAATAATAATTAATTTTTTGTCGAATCTTAACTATGTTAAAAACAAATTTAATCGATAAAATTGTTTAAAAAATTTAATGAAAAATGGCAAAACCTGATGTCAGATTTGTAATAAGCACCTCGCGAAAACCTACCCCATAAATGGTATGGTTTTTAATCAAATTTTCATAACAACGGGATGCCAATATAATACGTGAACCCGGACGAACTCCAGTCAGAAAACAACATTTTTCTGAACAACCAATCCTTGAAGCCCAAAAAAATGGTACAATAAAAACAGACAACTAAACTTGCAAAAAAAAAAAAATGTGAACAAATCGATTTAAAGGATTATTTTTTGTCGGTGCTTACCAAATATTTGCCATAATTACAGTCCGTCTCGAACACTTGCAGCCCCTTCTCGTAGTCAATCACGGTGTTCGTTTCCTCGTCCGCCGTGAAAACGATGGTGTCACCGAACTCCAAGGTTTTCTCGTGCCGAAGAATTTGCGCATTCTTCAGACCGTACGGATTCTTGCACACAAAACTGTCAAAAGTGTAAAAAAACGTCGTTTTGAGCAATATTTTCCACAAATTGGAGACAGTTTCAACCAGTTATGCACGAGTTCTGGGGCAGGAATTTTCAGATTTCCCCCCACCCCTTACAAAAAAAATTTTTTTTTTTGCCATTTGTTGTTGGGCTATTTTTCCTTGCCAAGCCCTTGGCCATAAAGAATTCGTCACAAAAAAATTTGAATAAAGGGACTTAAATTTGTTTATAAACAAAAAGCCCTCACAGTTTCTTATGCATCGCAAAGAGTGGCGAGTCTTTGTCCCGAAACACAAAATGCACAATGTTTTGAGAGGACGGTAAAGTGATAATGACGCCGTTGTGGATGGGTGCACCCTCGGGCTGCAGTTTTCGGTTTGGAATGCAATGATTCATTGATACAATTCTTTCCTAAAATTTGTTTTTTTATGAGAATAAAATACCGGTTTTGGTTTGAAGGAGGAGGAACAGGACAACAATCACGGGTTCTCACACCGTCCAAATCCCATTCACACCGATTTCTTATACAGTTCTAGACAAAGTTTTGCCCAAAATCCCGGTTTATGTCTGCCCGTTTTCATAGCAACAAAAAACCACAAGTGCCGGGGTCTAATACAGGGTCTTAAAAATTCGAAAGTTTTAGCAACAAAATAAGGGCAACATTTTGCCAAAATTTTAAAAAAGGCGCTTAAATTCTTATTTAAAATTCGGCGGTTACCATGGCAAATTAAAAGTTTTGGAAATGGGTTCATTAGGCTTAGGCCTGTGATCACGTTCAGCCCTGGTTGGCATACTTATTCAAGTTTTTTTAAGACAATAAAAACAAGAAATTACTGCTCTTTTATTTTCATGACAAGTAGAATATACAACAAATAGGTAATGTACACAGATTCCAACATTAATACAGCAAATGAGTGAACCCAACAATTATAATCAAATTAAGTCCATTTTCTGTTTGAATTTCCTCCATCAAATTCGTTTGTCCTCCGTCCATCAGATTGGTTCGTCCTCTGTCCGTCCATTCACTTCTTGGGCTCACTTGGGCCTTCGTCGTTTGCGTCAAACATTCTGAAAATTAGAAACATTTTAACAATTTGGAGGGAATTTTGAGACAATTCATTCACTTACCCGTCGCCGATGTCCATGTTGTTGAAGTAAATGATTATGAGATTCCGTTGACGCAACCCTTGCCACTCCATCGCCTCCTTCTCCCACACGGCCCATTTGTCTTCGTCGCGCTCAATTGGACAACGCACCAACAGCCAACTCCAGCCTTCGCGTCGATACGTCAATTGCTCCCCCAAATTGTTCCTCAGCTCAAATGTCAGCACATCGTCAGCAACGCCGGCCAGCCAAATCGCCCCAATAAAAATCGGCGTCTGCCGAATGATGAAATTGGCCCGCTCCGAAGCATTGACAAAGGCCTAAAAAATCGGGAATAATTCACACTCCTCAAAAACTGATTAAAAGAAAGAGAAATTACCTCTTTGAGTAGATTTCCAATTGAGGACGCGCCACAATCCAGGATCTTCGGGCGACCATCTTGACGGGGAGTGAGCAACCATTTGGCCAAGGCTTGGGCAGAAGAAGCATTGGCGTTGTCGTCGGCCGGGAACTCGAGCAAAAATCCTTGGAACTCGATCGATCGGAGTTTTGTGCAGTTGCGAAGAACGGTCGGAGAGAGTTGTCGCAAATGGCCGAGATCGGAGAAGTCCAACAGAAAGCCGCAAATGTTGTCACTGATCAAAGGCCAAATCTTCTGCCGAATAATGTCCCAGCTGCGGCTTTGGTGCTCGAAGGTACAAATTGCAACAGTGGCCTCGGAAGAGTTGAAAAGTCGGCGAAGGCGTTGAAGAAATTCGATGACACTTCCGTCGATGTACCTGAAAGTTAAAAACCTTTTAAATTTTGTAAACTTTTTAAAAAGAAAACGACCTTATCTCAATCAATTCGAATCCGATCACTTTGCTTGGAATTGGTCCTTGAGGAATTGGCAGCCGTCCACCAGAGCTTACGACAATTTGTGCGCCATTTCCGTCAGTTGATCGAACAATTTGCAGCGTGCCCAGCGACCATTTCCTCGATTTGAAGTGCATGTCCACCAGACCGTCGAAGCCGTCACTGATCAGCGCCACTTTCAGTCCAAGCTCACGAGGGCTAAGGAAGGCGAAGACTTCCATCCAAATGTCGGCACAAATGAAACTGAAATTTGGGATTTATTGCTTTTGATTTAATTCATTAGGAAATAAACTCACATTTCCTCCATTTGCTGTTGCTGCTCTTCGTCGCTTGTGTTGTCGGACATTTTGTTGAAATCCAAATTATTTTAGGGTTCCGAATTGAATAATGCGAGAATGGATAAACATAGACGGAATTGTAACGCCCTTTTATAAGCATCAAATTGCATTTGACCCCAAAAATGTTCACACCGATCACTTCTTAATGGGCAACATTTTGCCAAAAATTTAAAAAAGGCGCTTAAATTCTTATTTAAAATTCGGCGGTTACCATGGCAAATTAAAAGTTTTGGAAATGTAAAAATTTTGTTGTCGGGCAACAGAAAAGTCTTTTCTGCTCGAGAGACTTTACATTTATTAATATAGAATTTATGCATTTTCCATTTCCAGCTTAAGCTTTTTAAAACAAATAATGACAATGATCGACGATGCCAACAGAATTCCTGTGATGTCAGAACTTTATTTGGCTCTCCAGGGTGAACAGTGCTACTTCACAACACCATCCGTCCATAATCAAGAATTTCTCATTAAGAATGTGAACATTGTAGGATTTTATTGCTTTGGATTTGGGGATTTGACATAAGCAGAATGATTTGTTTGTTTAAGGACCCATGGGGTGGCCCACAGATTTCAATTGAGTTTGAAGAGCGGTTGAAAACAATCGTTGCCTTGTCGAGTTGTGTGAAAGTCATCGAAACATGGAAATGGAAGCAAAGTGCAGACAGCTTGGACTCGGTGAAAAAGGCCATTTTGGAATCGATCATCGGCGATTACAACATTTACCAGACCATGGCGGACCGAATGCGTTTTGAGGTACGCCCCCCCCCGATTTTTGGCAAATTTCATAATTTTTTGCTTTAATTTTTAGCATGCCACGCATAGGCGTGAAGACAGCGTTGGCGATTTGTTTGCTTTTGCACGCAAATGGCGTCAACGGCTCCAATATTTGCGCCGTCTGCTCGACAAATCCGACGAAATTTGTGGCGTCCGGTTGATGAACATTTTGTTCGTTGAATGGACACACAACTGCTGCATTAGGGACTGGCGTTACAGGTTAGGAAGAATGCTTTAAAACCAAAAAATTTTTGTTTGATTTCTCTTAAGAGAAGAGAAGCCCCCCCCGCTTTTTCGAGAAATAAATATAAATGCACACATTTTTTTACTGCAAAAACTCGGC
Organism: Globodera ellingtonae; assembly: GCA_001723225.1. Classification (NCBI taxonomy): domain Eukaryota; kingdom Metazoa; phylum Nematoda; class Chromadorea; order Rhabditida; family Heteroderidae; genus Globodera; species Globodera ellingtonae. Next base: position 93,618 of record MEIZ01000050.1, read on the forward strand.
GATTTTCAATTGCTCCAGAAATTTGTGTTGTAAATTTTAAACATTTTTTAAGAAATGGTTTTCAAACTTTTATTAAATTTTTGATTTTTCTGGCAGTATTTGTTATTTAGTGTAAGGGGGAAAAATTTCTGGATGTTGTTCTTCTGTAGTTGGTCGAGAAAGTCGAGTCGTCCACAGGCATTCCTCGCCGGGATTTATTGTTAGACCTAAACTTTTTGAAAAGATTATGAGCTTTACTCAATGAAATGTTTTTTAGTTTGTTGGAGAAGGCGCTTCGTGCTGGTTCTGCTGTGATGCATAAACTGTGTGTGGCTTGGCTGTTGGACGGCAAACTGCTCGAGCCGACCCGGTGGTTCATCCGTCTGAAAATTTGCCCTGGCCTCGATGAGTCACGTCGAAAATCGTGCAATTCCCTGCAATCGTCGTTCAACACGATCAACAACAGCAGCATGATTGAGCCAATTTTTGCCGCCGATTCGTCACCACATCAGGCGCGTGCCATGGAACTGGTAAAGCAACAGCTGATCCTGCCCGTACTGCTTGACAACGAAGTTGCGCCAGCGTCATTTTATGGCTGCCCTGAATTGCTCGATTTGGTCAGTCATTTGGTGTCCGGCTGGAAGTGAGACGCAATTTACAAAATATTTCCTAAAATTTAAACATACAAATTTCGTAGTCTCTGTTTTTCTGTACAAAAGGGGTATTCCGAGAATTTGTTTCCGTATATTTTCAATCTGGCGAATTGTCATTTAAAAAAATGCTCATTTTTTGTTTTTAGATTTTGGACATTGGAAGAAAGGCATGTTTGTTTGTTTTTTGTCTGTTGTCACTCTCATTTTTTTATGTTAGTTCAATTTTAGGTGCATTTTCTGAAAGTGTTGCGCTCAACGCGTTTTTATGACCACGCGTTGGATGTACGGCGTAAACTGCTTGAACAACTTCCGCCCTACGTTTGGTGTACACCGTGCGAAATCGGCAAACTGGCAAGTGTTGTGCACCAACTGCACGCGCTGGTCAGCAAGGACATGATGCAGGAGTTGTTGGGCAAGCAGCGGTTGATGGACCATCTGACTTTGGTGCACGGGTACTTCTTCATGTTGCGCGGCGATTTGTTGTCCGCACTGGAGCAGACCATCTTGTAATTCTAGATTCGTTAAAAATTGCTAAATTATAGTAAACAAAAAGAATTTGTACCCTTAAAAACTCACAATTTAAAATTTTGTGGACCTGAAGTTGAACCTTCACAGTTGATTTTTAGTATCAAAACAGCAAAACCGACTACAAAATCGTGCACCACGCCTTTCTCTTCCCGAAAAAACTTCTCACACTCCGCCAAAATTGCGGAGAAATGTGTGAACGATGCGCTGACAATGTGCGCTCCGTTGTCCAATGTTGCTGATCTGATGCACTGCTTGAGCGGGGAACGACTCAAAACGGACAAAGCCAAGGGGAAACATTTTTCCGAATCATTTTTGTTGACATTTGCGCTCGGCAAATGCCAACGCGATGGAAGTTTAGGTACGGCATAAACAGGATACCCGGGGCCGTAGTCAGGAGAGAAAATGCAAAATTTAATGGATTAGTAAATTGTTACCATATTTTGTGATTGGTTTTTAATTTTAATAATATTTAACTAGTACAGAGTTCAACGCTGTCTCCGAATTCCTCACCCGCACGGCGCTCAAGACGTACAAATGCGTCTTCACCACTGCCTCCAATTTGCAGTTGCAACGCTCCCAGTTGGATTACACTGCGCAACGCTTCCTGCACAATGCCGGACGGCAGCTGGCCGCGAAGACCGGTTGGGTATATTTTCATAGACAAAATTGGGAGGGGGGGGGGGAAGACGTGCTGGGCGGCCTGAACGACTGGTAATATGATAAATGGGACGGATTGATTCGTTTGGAAAAGTTTCTTCATTGGTTCAAACTTCGAATTCAAGCTGTTCAAGTTTGGCAAAATCCGACGTTTTTTAATAAAAACGGTTTCATTTTACAGAATTTCGGCCCTTTTACTATTTTGTGCTCGTCAACTTGCACCGCGTCCGCTTCTTTCTCGGCCGCCTCGCCAATTATCTGTTCGAGGAGGTATGTGTTTTTTACACTAGGGTCCAAACCATTGATCGATTGGTTACGTCCTCAAGCCGGTATTGGTCGGACCCGACCGATCTATCGATTGGTGTCAAGTCCGGACATCTTTTTAGACACATTGGAAGCCGAAATGGATTGGTTGTTGTTTTTTTAGGTTTTGCTGATGGAAAGCGCCGCCATTTTTGACACGGTTCGACGCAGGACCGACCCACATCAGCTGCTCGCAGGCCTTTCCGAGTTGCTGTCCGGGACAATGTTCGTGTCACTTGGAATATGACGACAATTTAAAGAGATAAATATGTTTTTGTTTATTTGATTGCAGATCGGCCCTGTTCTTCTCAAATCGAACTATGTATCAAAGTATCACGCACTTGATCCGAAAGGCCAACGATTTTGTTGGCACAAGTCAGTTTTATTCATTTTGGCGTTGGGGTTGAAAAGATTCTGGTCTCGCTTTTTCGAATTTCGATTTTAAACAACAAATGCTACTCTCTCGGTTCATCTTTTTGTCATTTTGACAACAAAAAAAAACAATTTAAAAATAAAAAAGATTGTTTAGTAAACAAGTTTTGTGCGCTTGTTGAACAATTGGAGCCGAACGAACTGGACACGCTGTTGTCAGCGGGTGTCGACAACAGCGTCGTCGTGGACACCGACGACAACGATTGCCATGACGAGAACATTTGTAACATTGAGAACCAGCAACCCGATCAGCAGCAGCGTCATCAACAACGTAAAGTTGTGCGGTACAATCGATCGGATGTTGAACAGCAGCTGCACAGTGCCGTGTTTGCGGTTCGCGAAAGTGCCAACGTCTTTGAGGTGAATGCTACATATTTGTGGGCAGTCAACCCATAAGAATGGTGTCGTCATTTTTTGTACGTTCAAAGGGCGTCCCCAAAGCTTCCGGCATTTGGGGCTAACAAAAATGTTGATCACTTTTAGGCTTTCCGAGAGGTCGTAGCTTTTTTGGAACTTTAACGCTTTTTGCTAAGTGTATGGCCTAATTTTGTTATTAAAATTTGTTTTATGGGGTTTTCCTTAGAAATTGTATGTACCGCTTCTTGCTACTACTATACTGATCAGAAATCGGATTTTTTTTAATCAACGTTTAGTTTATTTCAGATGTCCGTGTCAAAGATGCGCAACAGTCTCGCAAAATTTTTGGAAGAAACCGCAGCAAAATCGGCGCCGCTGTCCCCGTATTGGTCCAAACTGTTCGCGCTGCTTTTCGAGCCCGTCAACTGATTTATTTGATGAATCTGTGCCGTGCCGCTATTTTTCTTTGTTTGCCCTCCGGGGCATTTGATATCATGTGTATAAGCCACCACCACAAACAGCGGCCGCTGATGGGAGGGGAGGAGAATTTTTTTTGTTCAAAAATCTGAATATAAAAAAGGTTTTTCAAACAAAAACAAATAAAATTATTCCCTCCCTGTGCTTTGAGGCCTCGCTTTTGTGCACAAAATTTATTTGCAAATTGACTGAGTCATCACACTATTCCTTGTTGCCAATTTGAATTGTTTTTTTCATTGCCAACTTTTGCCCTCTCCATTTTTGTCGGAAAATAAAATTACAAATATAAATTTGTCAAAAAGAAGCGCATACTCTCCCCCCCCCCCTTTTTTTTGATAGTCACGCGATTTTTGGGGCTGTTTTTATAATTAATTGGTAATGATTATAAGACCTCATAAACTTTCAAATAAAACAGGTAATTTTGGTTGTCGCCCCCCCCCCGGGGGGGTGGGGGATTAATTTTCTTTCTGTCAGTTTAGTCAATGCCCCCCCCCTCCCCCGGTTTTTGCCCTTTCATTCCGTTTTGTTAATTAATTTAATTTGCCCCCCCCCACCAAATTCACAAATTTTTGAGCGGAGTTAATCGATTTAAAAAACACAAAATTGGTAACTTTTAAAGCTCAAAAATTGGAGGTTACTTAAAAGACGCAAGAATATTCCATTTTTTTTAAAGACATCGTCGAAGTATTAAATATAAATAAATTAAAAGCATTTTTAAATGTTTTTAGTCCAATATTTGTGGGGGGGGGGGGGGGTGTTAACCTTTTAATCCATTTTTCGCGTTTTTAATCCATTCACAAATCCGCTCTCCTAAAATCACGCAAACAATTGAATTTGGTCGAAAAGTTTAATGTGTCAATTTTAAATTATAATATTTCATGCTTTTGCGTTAACTATTTTATTATTAAAACCGATTTTTTCGGGTCCGGAAAATCCGGCACAGTTTCGCGCACTAACTTCGGGGAATGACCCAAAATTGTCGGGGGTTTTCGGGGTCCGTGCGGGCCAACCCCAACTTTAAATTTTCGATTTGCAACATTTAAATTTAAATTTTTAAAACAATGGCTAATGATGTCATTATTCATTTTGACATTTTATTAAAATTGCATTTGCCTGCCGGAAAAGTGTTGATTAATTCTCGCGCAGCGGCGCGTTCATTAAACTTTTGTGTGTGCCATCATCGATCATTTCGCCGCAAACATTTTGTTGGAAGTTCATCAATTCCACAAGACGTGAAAACGTTCTAATCGCTGTGTGCCCGTGTTTATGCACCTCCTTGACCTTATTCTTTGGTTAGTGTTCGCGTTCCCCTCATTTTGGGTCGATCAAGGTCGGGGTCATCCGTATCGATCAAGGTTGGGGGTTGGGGGGGGCATCCGATCGGAGTCATCCGTTCGTTCGTCCGCCGTCTGATCAGCGCCGCCTTGTTAGGCATTTATTTATAAAACCGCCATTTGACGAATCGAATTCGCCAAATTGCAAATGGAACAACAACAATAACATTGATCAGTTTAAACTGATCGGTTGGGCGCGAAAAGGGTCCCCCCCTCTATTTAACATTTGTACTCCAATAAACCCCGTAAATGATTCTTTTTTAATAGATAAATTATTTTTTATTTTTTTGTTCATTCCATTGGCGTCCTTTTATTGTATTAATTTGAATACAAAATGGTAGCCCCGGGGGCGGGAATCCCCCCGAACCTGCCGACCCTCGCGGCACGCGATGATCACTGATCAGCATTCATTTCCATAGCCTCCGAGGGCTGAATGGTCAAACCCACCGACCCTCGCGGCACGCGGTGATCACTGATCAGCATTCATTTGAGCATAGCCCCCCGGGGGTTGAATTGGTCCAACCCACCGACCCTCGCGGCGGCACGGCACGGTGATCAGCTTCAACAGCATCGCGCCAATGACGATGCTTTTGCCGAACTGAGCTCCCAGAGGGCGGCGTCCCTTTTGGACGCTGTTTAGTTTTAACTGGCCAACCCAGCAGCTGGGACGGACACATGATGAACAGGTTCTTGTTCTGCTACGGCGTTATCAAAGCAGATGCTGATCAGTGATCACGCGCGCGGCGTTACATATAGAGACGATCACTGACAGACGCCATTCTGTCGCCCGTTTTCGCGTTCTGTTTTCGGCGAGTGACGGAAAAAAGGAAAAAGGGCCGACGGACGAAACAAACACATTCATCACAC
>MEIZ01000050.1:126513-137269 GCA_001723225.1 Globodera ellingtonae
TTTATGGCCACTGATCAGCCCCTGAATTTCTGATCACTGATCAGCCCCTGAATTTTCTGATCACCCAGTCCCTGAATTTTCTGATCACTGATCAGTCCTTGAATTTTCTGCTCGCTGATCAGCCCCTGAATTTTCTGATCACTTCTTCAGCTCACGGCCTACTCACGTGACGTCAAGTTGGAGGTGGACAAGCAAAGCGACACGTTCAAGCCCGGCCTTCCCTTTGGCGTTGTGGTTGCCCTGAAGCAAATGGACGACACACCGGCAAAGTCGTCGTTGCCCCGTCGCGTGCAGTTGACCACTTTCTACCAGGTTTTCTGTATCGAAATTTCGATTTTTGTTTTCAACTTTTTTTTTAGTTTCGACAAAGCTACCGGAGCGAGGTGCAGGATGACAAGGAGGTCAAAGCAGTTTGCCAATACCAATAATATCAATGCCAAAAACACAGCTTCAATCGATCGGCTACCGGTCCGAATCCCACTCTGAGTGCCGATTCGGTCCCGTACTGAAGCTAAGCCTAAGCCTAGCTTAGGCTTAATCCACCCTGGCTTGGGGTTTGTTAGGCTTAGGCTTGGGCCTAAGTCTAAGCTAGCTTAAGCCTAAAGCTTAGCTTAGGCTTAGGCTTAGCCTAGCTTAGGCTTAAGCCACCCTGGCTTGGGGTTTGTTAGGCTTAGGCCTAAGCCTAAGCCTAAAGTTAGCTTAGAAGAAGCTTAGGCTTAGCCAAGAAGTGCAGGGGATTCGGGAAGTTTTGGCTGGAGTGGGATTCGGACCGGAAGCGACTCTATCGTTTTATAAATTCTCCCATTATAGCCTTTCTTGGCAATCTGTCACAATCATTTAAATTCAAAATGTGTTATCCAACGGTTATATGTACATATGTAATTCAGGTCAAAGTGCTGGAGCTGGATGCCCACGGGACTGCCATGCTGCAACTGCTGGTAAGCTAGTATTTGGAGCAGTACAAGCCTCAAACTTCGAGAATCTCGAGCAGTTTTCAATTTTGAGACCCTCTGGGACCAAGTTTTGACCGACTTTTGCATGCTGACCAAGCAAAACTTCAATGTTTTCCGCTTTTGGCATGCTCAAAAATTTGAAATTTTCATTGATTTAGGTGTTCTGAACCGAAATTTGAAATTTCTTTAAAAAATTCCCGTTGATGACAGCCCCCACTAAACTGCACAAATGCCCGTGTGGAGGCCTCTTATGACCGGTCCGGGCAAAACAATTTCACCAACTCGCCCATTTACACGTCACTGTACGTGGAGGCGGGCCGCTCGCCGTCCCAGGCCTTTCTGCAAGTGAACGCCGACAACCAGGGCGTGGTGGACGCCGGCAAAACGTTGTCCTTCAGGCAATGTTTTTTTTCTTTTTAAATTTGACCGACAATTTTATTGCCCTCCGGGGCACCTTAAATTTCCCTGACAATTTTATACCCTCCGGTAAATTTCCATGGCAATTTTACACCCCCAGGCACTTTAAATTTCCCTGACAAATTTATACCCTCCAGGGCACATATCGCCCAAAATTTCTCTACAAAATTCTAATTACGTAATTTCAGCGTGAAATGCACGGAGCCGCTGAGTTCGTTTACCTACCAGGTTGTGGTGGACGACAAATTAAACAACAACAACAACAATTAATTATTTGTCTTAAACAGGTGGTCGCCCGGGGCGTTGTTGTGCTCAGTGAGCAAGTGTCATTGGGCGCCGCCGGCGACAACGCGCAGCAAATGAGCGGCGCGTCTTTGACCTTCATCGCCACCCCGCAAATGGCGCCCAAGTCACGGCTGGTCGTCTACGCAATTCGCGAACTGAACAAAGAGATTCTCGTCGACGCGGTACAGCAAAATTGCAATTTTTTGACACTTTTTTTGATGTTATGAATGCCGAAATTTCCCCAAATTATTGGATTTTGGGATACGTAAAATTGCTTGGTCTCGAGATTCACAATGAAAATGTGAACTTTCTCGAGCAGTACAGTCCCCCACCCCCCGGGGGTGCGCAACATTTTGCGTTCCGGGCCCGGCACAAATCGCTAAAACTGATCCGTTCTATTTCCTTGCAGATTGACTTCAAGGTGGACGGACTGTTCCGCAACAATGTCAGTTGAATGGACTAGAACATGGCCGCCGCCGTGCATTCCAAAAACCAAACAATTTCAGCAAAATTGGGAAAATAAACAGATTTTAAAATCAATTAAAATAGTCAACCCCGGAACCCGCTCATTTTTTGCTTTTACTTGTACTGCTTCAACATGTTGGAAGTTGCTGTTGATCAGGTCACACTGTCCGTGGACCGTCTGAGTGCCGAGCCTGGTGACCCGGTGCGTTTCCGTGTTCGCGCGGCGCCCGACTCATTTGTCGGCTTGCTGGCGGTGGACCAGAGTGTTCTGTTGCTGAAGTCCGGCAACGACATCACCAAGGAGTTGGTGGAGCAGGACGTGGAGGAGTACGACACCACCAGCAACTCTGGGACGCGAATGTGGACGAATATGCGCCGAGGCATGGTCGACCGGAGGCGGAGGTGAGAGACTGACTTGGGGGTGCTTTAAGTGATCGGACCATTGCCTCTCTCTCTCTGATCAATGCATAGATTAGGGTTTGATCACTTAAAAATGGACTCTTAAAGTGATCAGATCGATCTGTTCAGCCAGTACAATTACTTATTAATACTGCTGAAGAGTGATTCTGTCATTAAAATGTAGTGCCCGAGATTTTGGGAAAATCCCGGATCAGGATTTAGGGAAAAACCGGGATCAGGATTGCAACAGGATAAAAAAAAAACTATGACCCAACCAGTGATCACTTAATTGATCAGAGAGCTCGTCTTCTAAACTTTTAAATTGAATGGCATTTAAATTTGTTGCAGATCAACATGGTCCCCGTGGTGGGGTGTTGGCGGCAAAGATGCCAGTTCAGTGTTTGAGGTAAGCCGAGCATGGTGGGGTGGCCAATTAAGCCGTGTAGAGACTTGCTGAAATTGAGCGTTTAATTTTTGGTCTCAATACAGTATTAGTCTGGGGTGTACTGTAGCATTACTATATAACACAACCCAGAATGCCGGCCTTGTGGTGCTCACTGATGCCTACCTGTTCAAAGAGCCGGAGCCAGTCGGTGAGTTTTTTTTGTATTCATTTTTCTACCATATTCTTACCGTAGCCCACCCACGCTTATTTTCGTCCATTTGTCCGGTTGATAAAGTTTTTCATATTCCCTTCTTTCGTTACGTCCCATCGTCGTCCATTTGTCCTGTGTTCATATGTCCTCCTTGCATTATGTCCCACTGTCGTCCATTTGTCTCTTTGTCTATGGCATTTTTTGCACACTTTTTGTGCCATATTTGTGTTTGCTCTAAGTTCCAGCCAATGTGATGTTCGACGCTGAACTGCTTGCCGGTGATGAAGCCGCCGGCGGCGCCGTGGCCGCCGCTGCGTCTTCGTCCGGCGCCCAAATGAAGGCGCCGCGCCAGCACTTCCCCGAGACATGGGTGTGGACAGAGGACGACTTCAACACGACGAGGTGGTGGCATGGAGTTGGAATCCCCCCGGGGGGACGTTCCCCGTTCCTTCATCGACAAATGCGCAAAAAATGCCTTATAATGTTTATAATGTTTTGTGCCTGTCCGTTGTGTGAATGTGTGTGAATGATCGTTTTTTGTTGCTGATTGAAGTTTAATGCTTCCCGACAAATTCGGGGACTGTCGATGTACAGCTCCAAAATGTCGCTGATCATCCAACCGGAGCTGATCGATCCGATCACAGCGAACTGCAGAACAACCACCATGTTTAAATCCGCTAACTGAACGCGTCGTTGCCTGCATCTCTTGTCGCTCTCTCACTTTCTCGTGCTCTCTCCACACTCGTTTCCCCGGAGGGCATCACTCCCCTCTCCCCCCCCCCTCATTTCCTCCTCTGCAGGCCTTTGGCACTACCAACGTCCCGTGTTCGCGCGCATGCGCGCTTCTGCAGGCCGTGTGATGAACGGAGCGGTGCCCGGCATGGCGGGCCCGCCGCCGCCTCCAACCAGCAAGCTTCGCCAGCCGGAATCGTTGGCGGCGCCGGCGGCGGCACCGGTCATGCAGCAGCGCAAACACTTCCCGGAGGCGTGGATTTGGGCGGACATTGCCACCACGTCGGCGTCAAGGTGTGCCAGGAGAACAGGCAGCGGAAACTGCAATTTTGAGTTGGCGAAACCTTAGCGAACGCTTAGGCACCGAATAAAACCCCTCCGGGGTTTAAAAGCCCGCTGAGCCAAATTTCTTGTTTTTTTTTCGTTGTACACGCTCGTGTTGTGTGTGTTGTTTGATGTGTGATTTATGTGCGTCTCCAGTCCGTTCTGTTACGTGTTCACCACCGTCCCCTCTCTCATCATTCCCGCATTTGATCGACCCGCAATATAATTTGATCAGTGTTCTTCATGATGGCCGCTGCGCGTAGTCCCGAAACGGAGCAGCGGCGAAAGGCGGCCGCCCCCGGGGCGGCGGCGGCGGCGCCCGTGCGATCGAGATTTCCCGAAACATGGCTTTGGACGGATTTGGACACCAAAAAAAGGTCGAGAAATGTGCCGATCGGAAATGATAAAAGTGTGGCATGATATTGGACTGACTGACTTTGATTTTGGCATTGAATGTGCGCGACTTTTCTGTCTGTTTTAGTTAGTCGCCTGAGGCGCTTCTTTATTTGGGGTCGTGACCAGAGGACCGGAATAGTTATGTTTTGGGTGGAGTCTCGAATTTGTGCCAAAAATCTCGAGAAAAAAACAATTCTGGCAAGATGCCACGATGTTGTTGTCCGGGATTCTATGCCACGAAAAATCCCAATGGGATCTCGACTGTTTATTTTACATGACGGGACTCTAGGCTTGATTTGTGGCGCGAGAGAATGTGAAGAGCGCGTGTTGTGCTTGTAACCCCTTAGGGGCTTTTCGCATTGCGCAAGCCCCTAGGGGGATGTTGATGGGTCGTGGCTGTACTTGTGTTGCCCATGAGGTATTTTTGTCTTTTATAGCTCAAGCCCCGGGGGGACATTTCGGGAAGAGTGTTTGTGGGGCCCTTCAGGGGCTTTTTTGGTTCATTTTCCCCGGAGGGTATTGGAAAGTTTAAAGACCAAACAAACTTTTAGCGAAAATGGCGAGGTTGTGTACGACGCGAAGGCGCCCGACACGATCACCCAATGGGTGGCGTCCGCTTTTGCCATCAACGAGCAGGCCGGACTTGGCGTAAAATTTTGGCGTTTTGAACACTACCGTATCCCCCCCCAAACAAATATATACCGTACACCCCACCACTACAGTTGGCACCGGCGCCCGTCAAGCTGAAAGTGTTTCGGCCATTCTTTGTCCGTCTTGAGCTGCCCTATTCGGTGAAACGGAACGAAAAGATGGCACTGCAAGTGTTGGTGTTCAATTACTTGGAGAATGAACAGGAGGTGGGTGAATTGAATTGAATTGGTGTGATCAGACAATTAGTTTTGGGCAAGTGATCAGGCAATTAATTTTTAAACTGATCAGACAATTAGTTTTGGGAAAGTGATCAGGCAATTAGTTTTGGGCAAGTGATCAGGCAATTAATTTTTAAACTGATCAGACAATTAGTTTTGGCAAGTGATCAGGCAATTAATTTTTAAACTGATCAGACAATTAGTTTTGGCAAGTGATCAGGCAATTAATTTTTGGACAAAGTGATCAGACGGGCAAGTGATCAGGCAATTAATTTTAAACTGATCAGGAATTAATTTTTGGGTAAACTGATCAGACAATTAGTTTTTGGGTAAACTGATCAGACAATTAGTCTTTGGGTAAAGTGATCAGGCAATTAATTTGGGTAAACTGATCAGACAATTAATTTTGTGTAAACTGATCAGACTTTTGGGTGAAAATTCAGGTCACTGTTACACTGAAGCATCAGCCCGGGTTCGACTTCCTCCAAAAGGACGGCACGAGCCTTAAAAAGGGGTAACACATTCTGCAAATCGTTTAATTTTGATTGTGATTTGCAAAATATGAAATTAAATTTGATCAATTTTCAGCAAGACGGACAAGTCGTACAACATGCGTTACGTGTTGGTGCCCGGCGGTGTGTCCAGGGCCGTGTACTTCCCCATCGTGTTCACGGACGTGGGTCAACTGCGGCTGCATGTGGTGGCCCAGGCTGATCAGGCGGCAGACGCGCTCGAACAAACGCTTCGGGTGGAGCCAGAGGGCTACCGCGTGGACCGCAACGTGCCGCTCATTGTGGACCTGACCACGGGCGGACAACAGCAGCAGCAACAGCAGCATCAACAGGTGCGGCGTGGTGTTGATCCGAAGACAGAGGGAATTTTGAGGGATTTATGGAGGAATTTAAGGACTGATCAGTCTCTTTTATAGAATTAAGGACTGATCAGACTTAGGGACTGATAAATTTCTTCAACATCCCCCTAGGCGCTTCCGCCTGCCCAAACATCGGAAAGCGGCGGGGACCAATCACCGTCGCCACTGCAACAGCCTCACCAGCAACAACAACAACAACAACAGCAAGCAGTTGTTGCTTCACCAAACGGAGCTGGTGGTGGAGGTGGAGCAGCTGCAGCAGTGCCCACCACGTCTCAGTACCGGAAGGTTGTGGAACTTCAGTTCCCGGCCGACCATGTGATCGGGTATGAAGCGAGTTTGCTGATCAGATCCATCTCTAATCAGTTCTTTGTGCATGCAGATCGCGCAAGGCACGCGTGGATTTTATCGGTAAGAATTAAGCGTTGGGTTGATCGATCAAAAGCGATTGCGGAGGCTTTCTCATTCAGGCGACATCATGGGCCCCGTGTTGTCCAACGTGGACAGTCTGGTGCGGATGCCGTACGGTTGCGGGGAGCAGAACATGGTTACGGTAGGTGACGGCCCTCCCTCCCCCTACAGTTTTTGCCAATTTGGTGATGCGTGCCGCCTTAGCTGGTGCCGAACATTGTCGTGATGCGCTACCTGCGCGCCACGCAGCGTGCCAACCCGTCGTTGGAGCTCAAGGCCAAGAAGTTCATGGAGTCGGGCTACCAGCGCGAGCTGACCTACCGGTAGGTCGGGCACGGAGTCTTCCATGATGTGCAATTTTGTGCATGAAAATCGTGCTTGATCCTGATCTGATCGTACCGGGAAGAGTCAGGATTTGTGATCAATGTGATCAGACTGAGTTACTGTGATCAGATCAGTTTGTTTTTGATCAGACCAGTAGTTTTCGAGATTCAGATCAGATAAGCATATCTGATCATACTGTGAAAGCCAAGATCTCTGATCAATGTGATCAGACAGACGGAGTATTTACTGTGATCAGATCAGTTTGTTCTTGATCAGATCAGTAGTTTCGAGATTCAGATCAGCATATCCTGATCTGATCAGATCATCTACGAGCATTCTTTTTATGCATTCATTTGTTTTGTCCCCGCAGGCGTCCCGACAATTCGTTTTCCGCTTTCGGCGAGTCCGATCACCACGGCTCCACATGGCTGACCGCCTTCGTGATACGCTCATTCAAGCAGGCGCAGGCCTACATTTTTGTGGACGAACGTGTGCTTGAGGCATGTTAATGCCCTCAAAATTTTTTTTGAAAAATTCAAAAAAAAACTTTTAAGGATTCCATTGCCTTTCTGATTTCTCAACAGCAGGACAATGGCGCTTTTGCGGAGGTTGTGCATGCATTTTTATTGCAAATTCATTGTGAATGGCATTGGCAGGGCATTTTGTTTTTAAATTCAAATTTACGCGCGCGCGCGCGAAAATTTTTGAAAATTAGTCATTTTGTGCAGCGTGGCGAAGTGCACAACAAATTGATGCAGGGCGGCGCGTCGGAGGGCGGCTTCACGCTAACGGCTTATGTGCTGGTTGCACTGTTGGAGAACCATGTGCAGAACCGGTTCGGAATTTCGAAAAATCTTGCCTAAAATCTCACACAAACCACGCGCAACAGAGTGACTGAACGAGCTCGGAACTACCTGGAGCTGCACCTCCACGAGTTCAAGGAGGACCCGTACGCGTTGGCTTTGTGTGCATACGTGTAAGAAACTCAAGATTTGAACAAAAAATGCCAGATTTTCCTTTTTCTAAGACTCCATTTGGCGAACAGTCCGAAAAAGGGGGAAGTTCTGAAAACGCTGGAAGGCCTTCAGCTGGTCGGACCAACCGGTATGGACGGAGTTGGCACAAAAGTCAGCGGCATTTTTGTATTGTTTTACGTCAGATGGCACCGTTCATTGGACAACGAAAACGACGCCAAATGGTGGCAGCGGCAAAGATGGCACAACCGCAAACAAAGGCGCCGGCACTGCCCGCGACTCCAACCAGTACTTCTTCCAAAGCCAGCCGGCCGACATTGAAATGAGCGCGTAAGGGAGGGGAAGGGCTAAGCTAAGCAAGAAGAAGCCGTGACCGGCGGCACGCTGGAGACGTACAAGATATTTTGGGATAAAAAATCCATAAATTTGGCTTAACCTGACCCCCCGGGGGGAAATTTTTGGTGGTTTCGGCACGGACGACGGCATTTCCCGGGGAGTGCCGTGGTGGACAAACGTAAGCATTGGCTTCTTCTCTTGAACAGTTACGCGCTGCTTACGTACATGCTGCTGGACGACAAAGAGCATGCCGCGCCCATTGTCCGGTGGCTGACCGCCCAGCGCAATTCCCTGGGCGGCTTTTCCTCCACTCAGGTGGCCTCGCTTCATTTTAATTTTGTTTTTAAAATTCAAATTTCGCGCTTTTCACCCCCACAGGACACGGTGATGGCACTCCAGTCCCTGGGGGCATATGCCGAAAAGGCCTATTCGCCCAGCTTCAACTTGAGCCTCAAAGTGCAGAACGGACAGGACACGCATTCGTTCAGCATCACCGCGCAGAATGCACTTGTGCTCCAGAGCTATGAGGTTCACCACCCCGAACTAACAGAACGCGTTTATATATAAATTGAACAACAATTGTGTAGTTGCCCAATTTGGACGCGCCCGTCGAGTTGGAGGCGGTCGGCACGTCGGTGGCATTTGTGCAGGTACAGTACTCCTACCATCGCCAAACGCTTCGGGACGACGTGCCGTTTTACTGCTCCAAAGATGTGCGGGAAGTGCGCAATGGGAACAGACTGCAGCTGGAGCTGTGCTGCAAGTGCGTTTTGGCAAAATGTTGAATTCAAATTTTGGCACGCATACATGGCGTTATGTTTAAAAATGTGAATTGAAATTTAAACTTTCATCCTCTCAAATACAGTTACACGCGTGCTGGTGCTCGCTCAAATATGGCGGTAGCAGAGGTGGACGCACTCAGCGGATACCGCTTTGACGAAGTACAGCTTGAATTTGTTCATGGTTGTTCAATGCCATGTTTCGACCCTAAACCCATGGGGGCGGATCAAACTGTGATTCTGTTTCCGATCAATAAACTGATCCAAATCCAGCGTCATTCCCCATCATTTTCAAGGACGACGTCCGTCGATTGACCGGCATCGCTGATCTGCAACGAGTGGAGCTGGACAAGGAGGACAGCAAGCTGAACATCTACTTCAACCCGGTTGGTTCGCGCGAGATGGGATAGAATGAATTTGGATTTGGGGTACTAATAAAATGAAAAATGGTAATTTGTACAGCTTGGCGACGTGCCCGTCTGTTTGTCGCTGAACACGGACCTGGTCTACCAGATTGCGGACCAGCGCGGTCATTTTCTGACTTAAACACAACAATAAAAATGTTTAACTGTTTCAATTCAGAAGCTCAACTGCTCCTCTACGACTACTACGACCCACAACAACAGGTTTTTGGCATTGTGCACACGGAGTGCCAAAAATGGTAAAATTTGAACCCCCCGGGCCTTCCAGATGAAGTCCACCTATTCGGCACGTTTGTCGCGTTCGCTGGAGGAGTCGTGCCCCGACTGTTGGCCGGATCCAAACGCGCACGCGTCGCGTGCACAGTCCACGCGCCCCTCCAACGGCGGGGCTGGTTCATCTACAGGTGCTGCTGCTCCGTCCTCCGCTGTGCTGTTCTTGCTGCTTTTCTCTGTCGGCTTGCAGTTGTTGACGATGTCGTCGTTGTTGTTGTTGCCGTTGCCGTTGCCGTTGCCGTTGCCGTTGCCCTCCTCTGTCGTCCCGCTGTCCGTCATTTACCAAAGATGAAATTGTCCGTCCTGTACTCGTTCCCCCCGTTGTTCTGTTGCCGTCCCCCCCCCCGTTCTCGTGCTCTCCGTTTAACACACTATTTCTTCCACTCATTCTCTGCTGCTCTAACACTTTTATCATATACCTAACCAGAGAGTTTTTTGCTGATCTGATCGTTTAGGTTTTTACGCCGCTCCAAAGATTATTATTGATTGATCAGAGTATGAGAAATTAGTTCCCTTTTCTGATCGACTTGATTTATGGATGATCAATTGATCGATCAGGCGGCAATTTTGGTTGTATCGTCGTGATCTGAACCTGATCGTGTGATCCACTTGGTCCCGATCAGCTTATGGTGACCAGATCACGATGAATTTTTGATCGGGTCCAATTTTTTGAACCGGATCAGATCAGATCAGCGTGATTTTGTTCACACGGGAAGGCACTTTTTCTGCTCTGCTTTCTTTCTCTTTTGTCGTCTAACATTTAAACGCAATTTTTTGCCGTCCTTTCTCTGACTTCTCTGCCGTGGCACGGCACGGCACACTATTTCCTCCCCTCTCGCCCCCCTCGCACCAAAAAAGGGTCTCATTCTCCCCACACTCTCTCACATTTGCCCCCCTCCCTCAACAAATTTGCCATTTTTATGTAATTTG
>MEIZ01000050.1:137369-148778 GCA_001723225.1 Globodera ellingtonae
TTTTTTATGCTTCAAATAGTAAACAAACGATTAGTCATTCATTTATTCATTTTTATGCAATTTTTAATAAAATTTTTGTCAATTTTTGCGGTGTCAAAATTTCGTCATAAAATCGTTGGCCAAAATGGCACGTTTTTTTTCCTTTATAGACCAATTTTGACGAGCCGGCGGCACTTTGGCGTGATGTCCATTAACAGAATGAATTCGACACATTTTATCCCAAATTTTTGACTGAAAATGTTTAAATTTTTACACTAATAAATAAATAAATAAATGGCCATATTGGTTTTTTTGTTCCTTATCCTGTGATCAGCCCTCCATCACGGATGGGATCTTTGGAATGATCAAATGCTGCCTGTCTGATCCAATTTAGAATCAGGCATATCTCAGAGGGTTGTTACCGGTCAAATAAAACCTCCAAAAATTTTGTTTTCGAGTTTTTTACTTGTTTGGTCATAGCCTCGGTGGTTTGCCATACTTATTCAAGATTTTTAAGACAAAAAAAAACAAAACAATTCTCTTTTATTTTCATGACAAGTAGAATATACAACAAATAGGTAATGTACACAGATTCCAACATTAATACATCAAATGAGTGAACCCAACAATTATAATCAAATTAAATCCATTTTCTGTTTGAATTTCCTCCATCAAATTCGTTTGCCCTCCGTCCATCAAATTGGTTTGTCCTCTGTCCGTCCGTCCATTCACTTCTTGGGCCTTCGTTGTTTGCGTGGAAGCATTCTGAAAATAAGACAAATTTTAACAATGGGAATTATGAGACAATTCATTCACTTACCCGTCGCCGATGTCACTGTCTTCAAAGTGAATGCCGATGCAATTCCCTTCAGGGGACCACCATTTTCGCTCAATTGCCTTCTCCCACTCGGCCCATTTGTCTTCGTCGCGCTCAATTGGACAACGCACCAACAGCCAACGCCAGTCTTCATTGCGGCGTCGCAACTCCAATCGCTCCCCCGTCAAATTGTTTGTCAGCTCAAATGGCAGCAGCAGGAAAATATGAGTACAAGGCGCCAGACAGATGATGAAATTGGCCGGCTCCGAAGCAGTGACAAATGCCTAAAAAAGGGAATAATTCACACTCCTTAAACTGATTAAAAGAAAAAGAAATTACCCCTTTGAGTCCTTCCATTCCTGCCGCATCAGCGTCACAATAAAGCACCTTCGGGCGTCCATCTTGACGGGGAGTGAGCAACCATTTGGCCACGGCTTTGTTAGAAGAAGCATTGGCGTTGTCGTCGGCCGGAAATTCGGGGAAAAGCCCATCGATCGATCGGAGTTTTGCGCAGTTGCGAAGAATCGTCGGAGAGAATTGCCGCAAACGGCTGAGAGCAGAGGCGCCCAAACGAAGGTAGCGAATGTTGTCATTGATCAACGGCCAAATCATTCGCAAAATGATTCTCCAGCTGCGGCGGCTTTGGTAGACGGAGGTTGTGATGTAAACAATGGTTCCGGAAGAGTTGAAAAGTCGGCGAATGCGTTGAAGGAAATCGATGACACTTCGGTCGATGTACCTGAAAGTTCAAAACCTTTTAAAATTTCGTAAACTTTTTAAAAAGAAAACGACCTTATCTCAATCAATTCGAATCCGATCACTTTGCTTGGAATTGGTCCTTGAGGAATTGGCAGCCGTCCACCAGAGCTAACGACAATTTCTGCGCCATTCCCTCTGAACGCGGGAAGAATTTGCAGCATGCCCAGCGACCATTTCCTCGTCTTGAAGTGCTCGGCCACCCGAGCGTCAAAGCGATCACTGATCAGCGCCATTAATTGTCCAAGCTCAAGAGGGCTGAGGAAGGCGAAGATTTCGAGCCAAACGTCGCCACAAATGAAACTGAAATTTGGGATTTATTGCTTTTGATTTACCTAATTCATTAGGAAATAAACTCACATTTCCTCCATTTGCTGTTGCTGCTCTTCGTCGCTTGTGTTGTCGGACATTTTGTTGAAATCCAAATTATTTTAGGGTTCCGAATTTGAATAATGCGAGAATGGACAAACACAGGCGAAATTCGAACGCAGTTTTATAGCATTTGCTACCCAAAAATCAAAAACTTTTTTGTTTTTTTTGGTGTTTTTAAATGCAATTTGGCGATTATAAAACTGCGTTCGAATTTTGTCTATGTTTATCCATTCTTGCATTATCAATAAAATAATTTGGATTTCAACAAAATGTCCGACAACACAAGCGACGAAGAGCAGCAACAGCAAATGGAGGAAATGTGAGTTTATTTCCTAATGAATTAAATCAAAAGCAATAAATCCCAAATTTCAGTTCCATTTGCGCCGACGTTTGGCTCGACATCTTCGCCTTCTTCAGCCCTCTTGAGCTTGGACAATTAATGGCGCTGATCAGCGATCGATTTGACCGTTTGGTGGCCGAGCACTTCAAGACGAGGAAATGGTCGCTGGGCACGCTGCAAATTCTTCCCGCGTTCAGAGGGAATGGCGCACAAATTGTCGCAAGTTCTGGTAAACGGCAGCCAATTCCTCAAAGACCGATCCAAGGCAAAGTGATCAACTTCAAGATCATTGAAATCAGGTCGTTTACATCTTAAAAACCCAATATATTTTAATAATTTTTGTAAAATTTAGTTACATCGACCGAAGTGCCATCGAATTGCTTCAACGCCTTCGCCGACTTTTCGACTCTTCCGAGGCCACTGTTGCAATTGCTACCTCCGCCGACCAAAGCCGCAGCTGGGACATTATTCGACAGAAGATTTGGCCGTTGATCAATGGCAACATTCGCCACTTGCGTGTGTGCGCCGCCTCTCAATTGGACCGTTTGCGACGAGACTTTCCGGCCATTCTTCGCAACTGCACAAATCTCCGATCGATCGATGGGCTTTCCCACGCGTTTCCGGCCGACGACAACGCCGATGCTTCTTCTGCCCAAGCCGTGGCCAAATGGTTGCTCACTCCCCGCGGGGATGGACTTCCGAAGATGCTTCATTCGAATTATTCAGGGGGGAGGAATGGAAGAACTCAAAGAGGTCATTTCTTTTTCTTTCTTTTAATCAGTTTTGAGAGTAATTATTCCCTTCGTTTTAGGCCTTTGTCAATGCATCGGAGCCGGCCAATTTCATCATCTATCTGACGCCTTATATTCTTGGCCATGTGCACTGGGCTGCTTTTTGGGCGAGTTCGGTGCCGCTATTTGAACTGAAGAACAATTTGACGCGGGAGCGATTGACATTTCGACGCGAAGGCTGGCCCTTTCTGTTGGTGCGTTGTCCAATTGAGCGCGACGAAGACAAATGGGCCAAGTGGGAGAAGGAGGCAATTGAGTTGCAAGGGTTCCGTCAATGGAATTGGATCGTCATAAACTTCGAAGACAGTGACATCAGCGACGGGTAAATGAATGAATTGTCTCAAAATTCCAATTGTTAAAGTTTGTCTAATTTTCAGAATGTTTGACGCAAACGACGAAGGCCCAAGAAGTGAATGGACGGACGGACAGAGGACAAACCAATTTGATGGACGGAGGGCAAACGAATTTGATGGAGGAAATTCAAACAGAAAATGGACTTAATTTGATTATAATTGTTGGGTTCACTCATTTGATGTATTAATGTTGGAATCTGTGTACATTACCTATTTGACTTGTTTTTTTTTGTCTTAAAAATCTTGAATAAGTATGGCAAACCAGCGATGCTATGACAAAATTTTTGGAGGTTTTATTTGACCGGTAACAACCCTCTGAGATATGCCTGATTCTAAATTGGATCAGACAAGCAGCATTTGATCAATCCAAAGATCCCATCCGTGATGGAGGGCTGATCACAGGATGAGAAACAAAAAAACCAAATGGAAAAATTCAATTATTATTTAAAAAATAGGCCCCTTAGAAAATTTAAAAATTTTGTTTTTTGTTGAGATTTGCAATCAAATTCAAAATTTTATTTTATAAAATTTGGCGATCTGTCTTAAAAAATTTCAAATTTGCGGGTAAGATCAGCAAAAATCCTCCGGTCTTTGGACAAATAACACTCTCGAATATATTAACGCCCATTTGTGTGTCCCCCTCCGGGGTCGCTTTTCCATATTCATTTCAACACCAATCGACGGACGGACGGATCAATGCATTATTCCATTCATATTATCGATAGATTCATTGAATATTTTCCACAATTTTTGCGCCCATTTTCAACACAATGGCAAAAATCCCCCGGGGGGACAAAAGGCGTCCGTCGATCCATTCTAATGAATGCTGTGAAGAGAGCGCCCCAAAACAAACATTTGCCACAGATACACTTTCTCATCGACGAAAATCGGCCAAATTGACAAAAATAAACCTTTTTTAGATTAGACAAACGCGGCAATTTCTTAAAATTGCCCGGGATTTCGTCTCGAAAAAAATCCGATTCCGTTCAAATCTCTTCGAGATCCGGCATTTCCACTTTAAAGAGCCGGATTGTCCGGTCTTGGTGTCAAATCATCCCGAATTTTGGTCCCAAAATCTTCCCAGTTTCGGGACTTTGGTACGAACCTAACGGTTTTAATTTTGCTCGTTTATTAAATTTGTTGTCTCCATCCGGCACAAATTCCTACCCATCCCCCGAGGGGTAATGGGCCAGGGCCAGCAGCAAAATGTGGGGCCTTTTGCGTTTATTGATCCCTTCCGGCCGGCCGCCCGCCCGCCCGCCGTTGTGGACGGCCGGGCGAGCGGAGCATCCCGCCCCCTCCCCCGGGGGGATGGATTCATCCCCCCGCTGTTGTTCCATTCATTTCAGTCCGCCTATTATTTCTTCAATTCTGCCCGTCAAATCCCCTCGAGGGCCATTTTGCATTTTGCCAATTTGTGTCATTTTTTGATGCATTTTGACGCCTAAATTTGTCCGGGGCGACATTTTGCCGCGGGGTAAAATTATGCGGCCAAACGACGCGGAGGAACAGCGCAAACCATTGAGCGGCGAAAGTGCCAAAGCGCAGTGAGTGAACCGACGAAATATGGCCAAATCGGAAGGAAATTTAAGCATCAAAATTGCGTGATCAGTGAAAGGCATTCAGAAAAATTCCCATTTCAAAAATTCAAAAAAAAAAAAATGCCAACGATTAAAAAACTTTAGGGAATTGGTGGATTTGTTCAATGAGCGCTCACTGGTGTGGGAAGACGAGGAAAAGGCGAGTTTTGTGTGAATCATCGCCACAAAATATGAGCAAAAGAAATGCGAGGCTTTTGAGAAAACGCCAAAAGGGCTCTCAAAAATTTCAAAATTCATTCAAAATCGTTAAAAATTTTAAATTAAAATTTTAAAAATTCTTTTTTTACACATACTGTACGTTTAGACCGTGTTTCTGTTCGACTACGCCAAAGGTGCTTTTGTTTCATCAGTGTGATCAGTAGTGATCAGTCCGTCTCTATTTTGCCCTTGCGAGTCCTTTGCGTCGTGTCACGGATCGCTCTGATCAGAAGTGATCAGTCTTTCCCTTTTACAGGCACTGCTTCACGTGGTGAGATCATCAACAGATTGGTGCTGAAGACGTTGAAAGAGCGGGGCCAATGGCGCGTCGTTCGGCATCCGCTGGTGCTCAACTTTGTCAACGAAAAGGTCACTAAAATGATTCTTTTTAATCGGATCAATTTTCTGAAAAATTTGTTTTCAATCTGTTTGAAATTGTTACTGTTTGGTATGCCCTAAACGGACTTCAAATTCGGGTTGGAACCGAACCGATCGAGACTCAATTCCCGAGACATGCCGCCGAGTCTGAAACCCGAAACTCTCGAACATTCCCAATTCCTACCCAACGATCCTCAAGCAGTTCAGTTGCTCTCCTGTGCCCTGTTTTATCTGGTGCACATTTTGTTGTACTTTCTGTTCCTGGCGTTGCTGTTCAGCTATGTGCATGGCCCGCCGTCGGTGACCAAAAACCTTTTGGTTTCCGCCATTTTGCTCTTCTTCGTCTTCTTCATGGTCCTCCTCTATAAATGGCGCCGAAGCCATTTTGATGTGGCACAATTCAATTCAATTTTATGCTAAAGTTGGTGAAGGCGGCACTCAAATTGCAATCCGGCATCCGCGCTGTGTCGGCATGGTTTTTGATCTCTTACACGTGGACATTGATCACCTATTCGATCACTTTGCTGTTCATTTGGAGTTGGCATTTGTTCAGCTTCGACAACTACAACGAGGAGATTAAGGTCCGGTCGTCATCCGATTTGCTAACATTTTGGACATTTTGAAAGCCGAAATCCCACAAAAAATCTCTTAATTTTTGGATTTAGTGCCTCTAAAAGTACAGAAATTCACTTTTCTTGGATTTGGGGCCCGAAAAACATTATCAAATCTCTGAAAACCCTTCCGGACATAAATTTTCAGAGGACAATTGGCTGGTTGTTGCCCATTGTGGCCACGCTGGCTTCCTGGATCAACTGCTTGTACGTCTTGCGCAAGGCGCCCTGCGGCTCGTACATTTTGATGATGTCCAAAATTCTGTTCTCCTTTCTCAACGTAAATTTGGAGGAGCCTCTCTCGACAACATTTTTCGAAATTCTCGAATCGCCAAATTTCTCTAATTTTTTTGATTGGTTTTAAACATTTTGGGCTTAATTCTTCTCGAATCGGGGGACTTTTCACGCCATGGCTCGGTCTCGACGACTCGAGACTCTTGAGCTTGACACGATGTTGACTTCTTGAGTCGAGCTCGTCCTCATCAAGCAGTACACATTCCTTTTAGACCACCATCATTTGGATTCCGACACTGGCGACGTTTGCGTTCGCGTTCATGCTGGTCATGCGCGACTCGGGCACGGCGCCATGGGATGATCAGGAGTTCAAC
The DNA here is from genome assembly GCA_001723225.1 of Globodera ellingtonae. Taxonomy (NCBI): domain Eukaryota; kingdom Metazoa; phylum Nematoda; class Chromadorea; order Rhabditida; family Heteroderidae; genus Globodera; species Globodera ellingtonae. Next base: position 144,174 of record MEIZ01000050.1, read on the forward strand.
AATGCCACCTCCGTGCTCATGGCACTGTTCCAATCATTCACCAAAACATCCGCAATGGTGGGGACAATGATTTTTGGATTTTTGGTCTTACTGGAGTTGGAAAGCAGTTTTGAGATCAGAGACCAAAATCACTCTGGCGTTTTGCCGGCGACCGGACAAATGGCGAACCTTTTTTGGGCTTGGACACAATTGTTGTTGATCAATCATTTTTGGATTTCCAAAATCAGTGGGGAGGGTACTCTATCCTAACTAGAGCGAGATTCTCGATCGAAATCTCGGTAAATCTCGTTCGAGATTCTTGATCAACGAAGTTTTACCGTATCTTCGATCGGTTCTCAAGTCCGGGGGCTCTAATTCTAACTGATCAGAGCATCGATTGAATTGAAGATGATCGGCGAGGTGGAGGCAAACGACATTTTGGGGCGCAAGGCGTGGGTCGCCAACTTTCTGCTCATTCTGTTCGAGATCATCACCGTCATTTTGCTCATGAATTTGATGGTTTCGCTGGCGGTTGGGGACGTCAACGACCTGAGAATGAACGCCGAGGATCGAATGTTGCGCATCAAAGTCGGTGCCACCAATTTTCAATAGAAAAATGCTTATAATTATATGATCAAAAAGTCAGAATTTGGCATCCGGACCCAAATTGGCCAAAAAAGGATTTTTGAACCCCCGGAATTTCAGTCGCTAAAAATTGATCAGAACTCGATCGGTCTCTAAATCGGAGATTGATCGGTCTTTAAAAATGGATCGGAGCTCGAAAATTCCGGTGATCAAAAATGCCGGAAATTGAAATTTCGCTAACAATTGTTTTGGAATCGGATGCATCCAACCAATTTTTTGGGATCTGAGAAACCGGCTAAATCCCGAAGGCCAAGCCCGAAAATCCTCCAAAAATGGTCAGTTGAGATTCCGGCTCGGGAATCCCGACCAAATCCAATCCCGACAACTCAAAAAAAGGCTCGGTCGGGAATCCCGAATTCTTTCCCCCCGGGATCCCAAGAAAAATTCCGGCAAAATTCTAAATCCCGTCCGGTCTCTAAGCCTTAACCACCCTAAGCCTCTTCACCTTCAAAGGTCAACTTTTGCATCGAGGCTCTTCACTTGTCCGAGCAAATTTCATTCTTGAGCCCGTGGGTTCGTGTGCTTCATCGTACTCCAACCAACAACATTTTGGTCATTCACACGGCCGAAAACATTGTGCATTCTCGCCTAATGCCAAACATTCGTAAAAATGCCCATAATTTTTTTTTAAATAATAGTTTTTTCGCAGATGAAAAGTTTTTTGGCACCGGTGGCAGCTCAACAAAAATGCCAACACGTCGTGAACGCGTGTACGATGTGATGATCAATAGCATTGGCGGGTTGAAGCTGCGCAAGGAGCAGTCAACGAACCGCGCCACTCTGATGAGCATCAACGGGTGCACGTGAGTTGTGCCGTCAAAAAAAGTGGGGATAGGGAATGGAATTTACACAAAAGTCATTTGATAAGTCCCCTGGGGGGATTTTAATATTCGGGTCAAAAGCCATATTTGGTGCGCGGCCCCCTGAGGGATTGGACTATGGTAGGGCAATTAAGGATGGGAAGGTATCGTAATCATCGCAAAATATGTACAGTAGTACAAACAAAATTGATTAGAGAATGTGCTGTAATACAAACAAAATTGATCAAAGAATGTGGCAAAATTTGTTTACAATATCCTACAAAACATTATATTTGAAAATGATCAAAATTTTTTGATCAGACTGATCAATTCATTCATTCACTCGCCGTTCAGTTTGCAATTGGTGGAGTCGACGCCGGGCGGCATTCGACCGATGGAAAGTGCCGAAAATGCGCCCGACTTAGAAACATTAGGCGACACGGAGAGTTTGTGGCGTAAATTCCAACGATGGCTTATCGGACTGAATTGGAAGGCATTGCTTTTCTCATGAACAAACTCAACAAAGCAATTCGTTCTCATTTTGTCGCAAAGTGCCGAAAATTATGGGCTTATATAACTTAATTAATAATTTGAATTTGTATTTTCATTGTTTTTAATGTTTCACATTTTTTGCGGGGCTGCACGTGATTTACGGCGGGAGAGACTTGCAAACGGAATGGCTTAAGCCACAAAAGCTAAACTTCAATTGCCTCATCCAACATCAATTTTTTTTTGAAATTCTGCTTTACTTTTAGGAGGGTGGGGTCAGGGCTGGACGTATTTTATTGCAAAAATTTAAATGTGACAATTTCTGCAATTTAGGCCGTTATAGTTATGAGTTAATCATCCACCTTACTAACAATTTTAACTGACTAAGAGCTTTCGTTCCGTACCAAGTTCTTTTGATTTGGCTGAGCTTAAACAATGTTATGACACTATAACTTAACGATGGAAATAGCAAGGAAATAGCAATTAAATGTGGCATTGAGTTTGGCGTTATGTCATACAAAATAAAAAGGAGAAATTACAGCAGAAATCGAGTTGGCCACACATCGAACGTGGGCGATTTTTTTTAAACGTGCAAATCTTCCTGATTTTTTGCACAGAGCTTGCCAACTAAATTGTCTAGCCAAAAGCAACTTGCTTTAAGCCCAAAGCAACTTTTTTCTTAACACTTCTCAGCAAAAAAGTTGAAAAAAAGTTAAATTTTGATTAAAATGAATGAACAAATCAAAAAAAGTGGTACCAATCGATTCCTCTCGTCGAGCTGAGTACGAATCAGCAAAGATTTCTTGCCGGAAAGACCTATGAAGAAAGTTACTGCAAAATAAAGTTGGCAGAAATTGTACTCAAATCTCAAAAAAATTCAAAATTTAAATTTTTCTTTTGCATTGACATAACGCCAACGCTCAATGCCATTAATTTCTCTTTAAATTATAGTGTAAATACACAAAAAACACGATTACACTCAAGCGTGGTTGAACTTGCACCACCCGGATACCGTAATTTATGCATTTTTTTGAAATCCACATCACCACGCTCGCAAATCTGCTATTTCCAAATCTATTGCGGCGTAAGTTATAGTGTATGACCGATCGATCGACACTGAATGCCGATCAGCAAGTGATCAAAAGAGACGCGAAGCCGCATTATTCTGGCGACTATTACAAGGTGGTCTATCTAACAAAAGGCATGTTGGGTGCCACCGGCTATTGGGGTGCCCGTTTATTAACCATGCCTTAGCGATTGACCAATTTTTTGCAAAAAAAAATGGTCAATCCCCAGGGTACACCGCGTGGAGGTGCATGGTGGGAAACGGTCAAAACCATGTACCCCACTCACCGGGGGGTGAGAAATAATTGGGATCCCCACCCAGGGGGGGAGGCCGTGGGCCCCCCCCCCCAAAAAAAAGAAAAGACCATAGGGAGGGACCCTGTTGTTTTGCAAAATTTGTCATTTTTGTTCTTTTCTTAACTAATTGTCATCAAAAATAAAAAAATTTCACGGCGGAGCCCATCGGCACCGATGATTCACTCACAAAATAAAATAGAATTCGCAAAAAAAAATTCATTTTTGAAAATTTCTTAACAAAATGGAGTAAAAACGGAAAATGTACCCCCATAAAATCGAACATTTTTGGAAAAATCGCGCGCAAAAATGCAATAAAAAGAGAAAAAATACACCCCTAAGAATCGACTCCCCGGTGAGGAGCAGAGCTCAATGTTAACAGAAAACTTCATCAGAAACTGCAAAAATACACTATCTTTCATTTGATAATCATTTTTTAATATAGTAAATTTTGACTTATGTAGATAATTTTAATAATACTAATTTTTGTTCATAAATAATTTGAATAAAAAAGATTTATTTCTTGAATAATTTATTTTAGATTTTTCTCATTCCTTGGCACTGGCATCCCCTCAAAAGGGCCGGTTACAAATCTGCGCTATCTTCGTACGTAAAATAATTTAGTTTATTAATATGTATAATATTGCAGTTTGTATCATTTTTTTGCTAATTTTGTTTTGCATTTGCACAAACTTCGTAAATTATAAAAAAAATAAATGATACAATTTGTAATTATTATTGGGTACCGTTTACAAGTGGGAAAAATATCATATATTAATTTTTAAAGTTTTATTTTCCATCATCAATGAATAGTGTTTGTTAAAAAATTATTTTGAAATTCTTCCCATGGGTATTATTTTATTTGTTGAAAATTTTGTTTTTGACCAATTTTTTCGAATTCGAGGGTCGACATACACAAAAATGGAGGATGTGCGGGGAACGGCAAACTCGGAAATGAAGATGAATGAATGGCTGAAGAGAACGGATGGGTGGGGAAAATGGGCGGAGTGTCTACCCCGGCTGGCACTAAACCCAAACAAGTAACAAATTGCAGAAAAAGGAGGGGGAGAAAGGTGGAAAGAAAAAGAGGGGGAGAGTTTGTGAAAGTGGGGATGGGGGAGGGGTAATATTGCAGATCGGTCCGTCGTTTATATGGGCACACAGGAAGGGGCGGGGAAAAGGGAAAATTCCGCCGATGGGTAATTAGTGTGTATATGGGGGAGAGGGGGTGTCCGTATGTTTTGCCTCCCCATCAAAAATGGTACGTTTTGCCTCCCCATCAAAAATGGTACGTTTTGCCTCCCCATCAAAAATGGTACGTTTTGCCTCCCCA
>MEIZ01000050.1:160966-187860 GCA_001723225.1 Globodera ellingtonae
GAAAAAGGGGTCGTGGGAATGCCCCCCCCCAACCAAATCACAATCATCTGACAACAAAAACACAACACGTGATTTGACATTCTAGGCACACTAATTAGTATGCACTTTACTTTATTTCGTTCATGCTCCCGTAAATGCCGAACGACCCGAACCCCCCTGGCCGAACCAAAACAGAAAATGTGAACGCGTAGATTTCTAAGAACGTAAAGAGTGAAAACAAAACAAAAACACACATTTTTGGTGGACAAATTTGGAAGAAAAAAAAACAGGTCGCCGCCGGATATTTGAGTCATTGTCATTTCCTCCGTACACCAAAGGCCTTCAAACGCTCTTTGAGCAGTTGATGATCAACCACCGGTTCCCGTCGTACGGTTCGAACAGGCGTTTCCGAAAAAACGGCATCGTCGTCGTCGGCGTCGTCTATGTTGTTGATCCACACAACTCCACGCAGACAGCAACCTTAAAACAGAGAGTTTAAATATAACATTATTTTTTCTCGAATGGCTACACACACCTTGGGTCATCGGCACTTTCTCGTCAAAATTCCTTTTCCGATCACTGACTACGTGAATCATCGGTCTGATCGGTTTCACCAAATGGCACTCCACCCGTTGATCATTGATTGTTGTCGTCGTTGTTGTTGAGATCGTTTGGCACTGGTACTTCGCTTTCCGAGTAAAGTGGATTTTGTGCAGGTCTTCAATTGGCATCTTAAAACAAAAAAGTCTAACATTAAATCTTCAAAGCGACAGCGCCCACCAACCCCAACCCCCTAAATGTCCTTCGAAAACATCGTTTTGTTGAATGACCAGAAATATAATTTCAGTCCATAAATTGCTTGGCACTACACTCCGTATTGATCGGTTCTGATCCGAAAATGCCTGGACCTGGCCCCACTACGTACATTGATCGATTCTGATCTGGCCCTATTAAGTACGTACACTGATCGATTCTGATCAAAAAGTGCCTTCCCTCACCACGTACATTGATCGATTCTGATCTGGCCCTATTACGTACATTGATCGGTTTCCTCACCAGCCACACCGGGTTGTCGGGCTCCTCACCCGCCTGCCCTCGAAATGAGCCGTTGAGTCCGGCAACGCATGCCTTCGACGACGACGGATGATGGCCATTTGGGAGGAGTAGCGGCGATGTGTCCGCAACAAAACCGTCCTCGTCGTTGGGTCGCTCCCGCTTTATCCGTTTCAACGACGGCTCCCGAAATTGTGCCGCCGGCTCGTCAACGTCGTCTTCGTCGTGCACTTCCTCCTTATGTTTACGCTTTCCCATTCACTGCTAAAAATTGGTGTGTAAACGAAGTGATCGGCGAGTTCGGCAGGCACTTTTCGATTAAATGACCCATTCAATATATAATAGATAATTATAGAAAAAACATTTTACAGAAAATTCGAAAACTTTTTTTGGCAAATTTACTAATTGAAAAAGCATCGAAATGATGTGAATGAATTGTGTGATGAGCAGGCAATGCTTTAAACATGACTATTGAAATTGTTGTGCGGTAATATCAATCACAAAATAAACAAAATGGCAACAGAAAACGGGGAATGGTACAAAACGGCACACATTTCCACAAAAAATGGCGAACAGTTTCATATGAGGCTTGAAAATTTCAGAGATTTTCAAGCTGTATACAGGGTAAAATAATTCAAAAAAAATGTTATTTTTAGCTCGAAATTTCCCGAGATTTTCAAGCCGTGTGCTGAATCAAAATCACGGGATCACTCACAGATGATGACCAAAAACTAGTCATGTTCTGGCCAATGGAAAGGACACAATTCCATTGCTGGCCAGGGACGGGGACAGCTGAGTTGGGGATGGGCGGATCATTTTCACAACCTCGATCACAATTTGTTTGATCAGACGTGTGATCAGTTCGGGCGTGAATGTGTGATCAAACGGTGGAATGTGCACAAAAAGTGAACGGCCCGACAAGTTCAGCAAGGAACAGTAGTAAATGTAGCCGCACAGAAACCTGAAGAAAAAAACCAGGAAAATTTGGCATTTTCTGGGTGTAAATGTGACAAAATCATTGCCGGCACCTGCCCGGATCCGCTGAAATTTGGATGTTCAACGGCGTGTCGCGCATCGATTGCAAAAGTGCCGTCCTCAATCTGTCCAGATCGAGCACAGTGAAGCGACAATCCCGATTGGGTTCTGCTGGTTGACCAATTTGTTGGGGGCATTCCGACAGTTCGCAACAATTTCGGAGTGGCACTGCACCTACAAAATGCATTTTTTGTTGTTGTTGTTGTTGCTGTTGTTGCAAATTATGGGTCCAAAAACAACATTTTGAAATAATAATCGGAATCCGGATTGAAACCCGAACAAAAAAATATATGCGATTTTTACGATATGTTCTGCCAAACATTAACAACCTTGAACGTCCTTGCTCACGTATCCGTTACGAAATGCGCGCTTCTCAAGAAATACGCATCCGCTGCCCGGGTGAACGCCGATATGAATGGCAAACTTAACAAAATGGCGTAATTACGAAGTGCCATGGAATAATGATGGTCTTACTTTACTAGAGTCCAAAATTCACAAAATGTTTTGGATTTCCCGAACTAAATCCAAAATGATGGAAGCCCATTTCCCTTGTCTTCAAAAAATCCAGGTCCCGGACTCACTATCAGGGTTGGGTTCTAGGACTCGGTAAAAATGCATGTTTAAGTCACTCAAAATGTGCATCCAATTGCCTCAACACACACATCGACGTTCAGTTCGCGCAGGGCCCAGTTGGAGCAGTTCAACGCACTAGCATAATCCACATCGATCACCTTGGTCACCAGTTCAACCTGGTCAGCAGCAGCAACCCGAAATGCTTCTTTGTCGTCGTCGTCCTGCTTCAATTTGTCCACAACCACCGCACTCGGATTGGCTGACACATTGCCAAATGGACCATAACCGGTGATAAGAATGCGCATAAATTACAAATAAAATTTAAAACAAAATATTCTTAAATGTGCATTAAAAAAGTTTAAGCAAACAATTTGTAAGAGAAATTTGTGCCTTTTCTATAACAAATCGATATGATTTTTTCATCACAAAATCAACATCAAAATTTATGCTTTTATCAATGCTTAGTTTCGCTACAAGTCAAACACAAAGAACACGCGCATGCTTTAGAATTTATAAAAGAGACAAATATGAATAAATGTAACAAAGATAAAATCGGGGTTTTTTTTTTTGGAATTAGAACACAAAAAAATGAGGGGAAGCCCACAACTATAGTAATAAATAGTAACGCATAAAAAATAAAGCTGTAGCTGTACAACAACAACAACAATGTGTTCACATTCACAGACGACCCAAAGGATGTTTTTGTGTTGGGTGCGCGGGGTTAGAAACGTCCCGAAATGTAATTTGAGGGGAATTTGAGCACAAATTGTCCAACGCCCTGCACAGTCTCCAGTCGGCCGGCATTGGGCACAATGTTCCACTTCAGAATCTGAAGGGAGGGGCAAAATCCGAATATTTTTTAACAAATGGGCCATTCATTGTCTATAATTCGTAGTACAAATTAAGAATCCTCAAGAACAAAAATTTGTTGTTTTTTAGATTTTGAAATCATCCGTTCGAAATTCAAATCAAGTCCGGAAATTTGTGTTTTTTGCAACTTAATGTAATGAATTTTGTTCGGGGGGGGGGGGTGGAAGGGTCAGCCCATTGAACTCGCTGAAGACGAAGAATCCCACCCAAAAACTGAGAACAAACCAGCGTGACGTTCTGGTGACTGAGCAAATTTGAGCCATCGTCGAGAAAATAGTATTTGGGGTGAATCTGGTGAAAAAAGGAAATGTTTTACAAATTCAACAAAAAAAAAGTGAAGACATTACCGACTCCTCAAGAATAACTTGCAGGTCCGTGCGCTTCACAATCCGATCCCAAAGCACCACTTGGTTCACCACCTAAAAACCATGCAATTGCAAAAATTTTTTGTTTGAAAATTTATACATTTTTCATCGTCGAGTATTCGGCGACCAAATAGATGAAGAGTTGCTTTCTGAAAGGGAAATGACTCCAATGTGTTCACAGTTTTTGAGTTTGCATTTTTAAAAAGCTTACACGTTCCAGTTGAAAATTGTCGCCATGTCGGCCTGGATGTTCAGCGAGACCATTGCCAAGTCACTTTTGCCCTCCTCAATCGTGTAGTCGGACATGCTTCGTCTAAAATTGGTATCATGGTTTAAATGGCTCAACAAAAAAGCGATGGACTGCCCTAAAATGATCAGATTCCGATCGCCAGAAAATGGTCCAGTTACTGATCAGACCCCGATTGGGTGATTGATCAGATCCCGATTGGGTGATTGATCAGATCCCAACCCTCAAAATTAGTCGGTTTCTGATTGAGAATGTTTTTTCTGATCCCCGCAATTGGACTTCCCCGACCAACAAAAATGACCAGATTTGATCCTCCGAATTGTCTGATCAATTCAATTTGATTATCCCCCAAAAAATGTGACTGACACGCGCGGATTGGAAGCCGCAAGCTCAACATTGGTGGTTTTGTTGGCGAACATTGACGTGACGAAGGCCATCTGATCAACACCAATTCCAAAAAATATTTCCCAATTCGCCCAACAGACCAACGTGACAGCGCTGAGCACAGTCAAAGTGAACGCAAAAATTGTGTTTGCTCTGCTCCAGAACGAATGCATCGCGCAAAAATTCGAATTTTCTAAAAACAGAAAAATGAGATTATCATGGACAAAAATTATTTAGACATATAAAAGATATTAAAAAAGCGATCATTTAACTGCAATTTTCCATTCGTAAATGTTAAATTTTAAAACTTTGCGACACACACATTCAGACAGAACAGGGCAAAAATAGCTCACAACAATTGAGAAAATAAGAAAATCAGTTCAGTCTATGAATATTTTTTGGGTCTTTGAACGCCTCCAATGTCCTCGTGTTGTTCCACCACAAATTGAGCCATTGGAAGCTGTAGAACAGTGTAAACCATGGCGAAAATTGGAAGGACTGCTCGGCAAACATGTGCTCGAGCTGTTGTTGAGTGACCAATCTCACTTCGTCCACTTCCTCCGGGTTTGGCTTAATCGTTGACGCAAAATTGGGCACACTAAAACTCAAAAACAAATATAAACTGAAAAAATGGATGATTTTGTCCCCAATCTTCATGAAAACGGCATACCAGATGGCATAGTCGAGCTCATGCTCCATCCACACATCGTCAGACGCAGCTTTGTAGATGTACCGGCCCATCACGTGCATGTGCCCAGGGTCAACATCGATGCCCAGCTCGTGGTTCAACTTCCGTTTGGCCGCCCGTTTGGTGCCCTCCTCGCCAGACCATTCCTCGTCCAAAAAATGAGGATGGCTAAAGACAAAAAAACAGTTTTGTTTTTGTAGTTTGGCACAAAAATTAACAATTACCTGCAGCAAGTGTTCGTCCACACCCCGGGGAATGTCACTTTTGTTTGGGACCTCTTCTGAAGCACCAGTCTGTTGCTGGTGTCGAACAAGAAAACGCTGAACGCGCGATGCAGAATGGCTAAAAGAATGCAGAAAATGAGTTCGTCCATCCTACTAATGTATCTACATCTTGGGCTTGTCATCTCTGGACTGAACCGGTGTGGAACCGGATTCTTTCCCCGTTTCCTAATCGATATTCGATACAACAAAATTTGTCTCGATCTCCTGGATAAGCAATAAAAAGACAAATTCATCTATTATTCTAGATCTCGGTTCCGGACACCGGTTCTTGTTAACCGCCCCCTCTTTCGACATGAAAACCACATTAACAGAAACAACGCAAACGTACGCTTTGTGTGGCACTCCCTCTTGGACACGGACCCTAAAAGCAGACACAAAATTAATCAAAAACATTTGATCAGAGTACATCAACAGACCAATTGGCTCATCCCGTTGATTGACTTCAATGCACGGCTCCTCAAGATGTTTCGCTTGGATTGGGCATATCGCGGCCGCCGCCGTGCCGACTAATCGCTGTGCCGCAATTGAACAGCATCGTTGTGCCAATGAAATGGTAATGCGCATCTTTAGTGCTAATTGTATGATGAGAATAATTTGTGTTGTGAATGGTTAAGACAAAAAATAATAATCGATAAATGCGATCGATCAATGTCACATAAAAGCATTAAAATATATCGCAATCAATGAGTAAACAAATGATGAGAAAAAAAAGCTTTATTCGTAAAATTGGACAATATCATCAAATCGATCAGACCAAAAAAAGAACAAACAAACGGAAAAAAGAGTACCCAAATGCCAAAAACCAAAGCCAAAGGCCTAAAACTTTGTGTGACCCGCGTTAACCCCTAGGCAATGGAGCAACATTTTGTGGCGTTGTTCAAGCCGGTCATGACGTCGTTGCAGCAGCTTGCTGTTGCAGAGATCTGTACATCGCTTTGTACTCCTCGTTGAGCCCTTCGATGTTCCGCGCCCCTTCAATGGCAATGAAAATCACCTGAAAACACTGTTTTATTACGTTCAGAATTCGTATGGTTGCCCGAGTCGGGCGTGTACTCGATGGGGAACTGCCCGATTCGGATATTATTTACACGATACACGGCCCGGGTAGCTGCCCGGCCAATTTCTGACTGCCTAACCAAGAAAATCCCTATTTAAAACCTCTAAATGTGGGGAAAAGGAAGGCAGAAGCTGCACCATTTACAGCAATTTTTGATGTTTTGTTATTTTCCGAAAATTGTGGGAATGTCGAAAATTGCAGTTTTTTAGTTAGAATTTTCCCAATTCGATGGGGGGGTTCGGGAAAACGGAAATTTTTGGCGGAAGTACTGGCCCCCGTCGGTCTCTAAAAACAAAACAAAAAACCTTGGTCGTAATTATGGTGTTCGGCTCGTCATAAATTCCGTCTGCGCGTATCCTAAGCATTGTGCCGTAATTGTAATCCTCCACCGTTTTTCTGAACGATTCACAAAATGCTCGCCACTTTTCTTTGTTCTCATTCTTCAGCTCATTTTCGTCAACCTAAAAAAAATGGTTAAAAAATCCTTTTTTTTTTGTTGTTTTCCAACTTTATAAACATCAAGGTCCGGGAACAACTCTCTGAATCGGCTGTACACTTCATTCTGATGCTTGTTCAATTTGAGTTTTGTTGAGTCCACCGCCAACAGAATGTTCATCTGAAATTGGGCAGATTTGTTGGGCTCCGTCCGCTAAAGCCAAAAATGATGGCCAGTGGACGCCGAGAAAATTTAACGAATTTTTGCTTAAAAATTTAGTCTTAAAATCCTTTTTTATGGGGCCCCAGGGGTACCCCTTACATGAATGGAAGCGCTTTCTGCAGCTTTGATAGCCCACATAATTTCCACATTTGAATCATTTTCATATTTTTCGGCATCATCATCATTTAATTGTGTGGCCAGATCGACCATCGCAAAATGGAATATATTGGAATGTTCAGATGCTGAACACAAATTAAAAAATGAAAAAACAAAACCAAAGCCACTACAACCCAAAGACTATCATTATCGCATGGAAAAGGTTCGAACTTCGAACCCCCTGGATCGTTCTTTTTTGAAATAATGTAATTGAAATATACGGAGGCGCCGTCACTCATAACTTAGTCATTAGCTAAGCAAATATAATAAAATCGATGCCATACAAAAGTTTAAGTTTATCAGTTTGTTGAACTGTTGATCAAGCGAAAGCTAACCGTGCTTCTCAGATATGTATAACTTAAACGTGCAAAAATCTCGATTTTCTGCGCCAATTTGGCGCGCCGAGTCATAACTTCCTTAGATTAAGTCGGATCGCAAAGCTATTTTCTATTTTAGCATCTGAAGACATAAAGCTTTCGGTTGGTGCCCATTTTGATTGATTTGATTAGCTAACAAAAAATTATGATGATCCAAACTTGGCCGTTGACATTCGGACCTTAAACATTGGCGTTTCGTCCATTTGCTGGAGGCTGACGCGCATAACGCCAATGGTCTGCCCTTAAGGCTGCTCCCCTCGGGGGTTGCATTACAAAAAACATTTTCCTAACTCCGATTTGGCCATTTTTGAACACAAATTGCCTACGCAATTAAAGACACTTCCACGTGGTCCAACAAAATTTGCCGGGGACCCAATTTGCCCGGACGGAATTGGCACATTTGCTCAATTTGTTCATTTTGCACACATTTTATTCTCATATTAAATTAAATAATAATTTGTCGTCGTCGTCATCTTTTGTTATCTTCTGCTGCTGTTGAATGAGAGCACAGCATCGAGCAGTAATCGGCCGGCGTCTTATCAAATTCCCATGGGCCGCCAAAAACGTCCAGCGACGACGGCCGTCGCCGGCGGGGGGAGACGGAGTAAAATTTTGCAATTCATTCATTACATTGCACTTTATCGCTTTTTGATCTCTTCTTTTTGCCCATTTGGCATGGAATTGTGCTGCTGTTGCTGAACTGACCTCTCTCAACTTTAAGTGTTTGGCATTGGACTTTTGTGAGAAATTAATTTAAATAAAAACAAAAAAGTTTTTTGTTATAATTATGGCCCCTGCAGGGAAATGGACGTCGACGACAGTGCGCCGTTGTTGGAGAATGGGGGCGAAAGTTCGGCGCCAAATCGTTTCGACGCGCTTTTGCAACGACTTAATATTTTAAAGTGAAATTTTATTTTTTCAGAATTATTATTGATTTTAAAAAAAAAAGTTTTTTAAATTATAATTTAATTATTTCTTTTCTTTTTATAAAACAATTAAAATTTGTAATGATTTTAACTCAAATTTCATAAAAATAAATTTTAAATCAATTATTTTGGTTTTATTCGTTCGCCTATGTTTGATTGTTTCCTATTTATGCAAATTTAGTTAAAATTATTATTGAAATGTTTAAAAATATATTTGTAAATTTAAAATTATTTTTTCTAATTTTTTTATTCGACATTAAATTTAATTATTAATTAAAATGTTTTTTAAAGGTTTTTACTCAAAAATGATTGCTATTTTGTCACGCTTCTTCTCTCCAAAATGTTTTTGTTTCAAATTTCATTCAAACGATCGATTTGCCTCCTTTTGTTTAAGCCATTTTTCTTCAAAAGCTTTCATTGTTTTGCTTTGAATTTGCTTAGCTTTTATTTGAACAAAACCGCGACGGAATTGATTATATAAAGCAGCCAGCTTTTGTTCGACTTAAATTATATATTTTTTAATGTTTAAAAATGCCTTTCAGTGGGAAAAATGCCATTGTTGTCGCCGCTGTTGGCATCGGCTGCATTTTGACGCTTTCCTTCACCAGCATACTTTTTGCTGTGCTCTATTTTAATGCCAATGCCGCCAAAGTGGTCGGTCCCCGGCCACAATTTTNATGCCATCCCCGATAATGCCACCCCCAAAATGCCGTTCCCGATAATGCCACCCTCAAAATGCCATCCCCGAAATGTCATTCCCGACCCCAAATGCTGTCTCTTATACACATCTAGATGTGTATAAGAGACAGCGTGATCAGTGATCATGGATTTTGTTTTGTTTCCTTTTAATTACGTCCAGCCGCCCTCTGGTTGGCATCTGTCTCTTATACACATCTAGATGTGTATAAGAGACAGGCCCTCTGGTTGGCATGGACACACTTTTATGGAGGAGGGAATTGAGCAATTTTTTGGCACAAAAATTCTGGATTTTTTTTGGCCTAGGCTTGTAAGGGTTTTCGTTGTTTTTGGTCGTTTTCCAAAACAACAAATAACCGTAACTTTTAAAAATATAAAAATTTTATTTTGTGTAAATTATTATTTGTGAAAAAACAAATATTTCCCTGGAAGGCACCGAACCCAAATTTAAATCTCCAGATGCCTGAATGCGCTTTGATCATCATTTTCAGGAAACCAAATTGCCAAAATGGTCGCCCCCGTCGCACAGTTTGTTGGGCGAGTATTCGTCAGCCGCCGTGGCGGCGGACAACGAGCTTTGTTCCGAAATTGGACGGGATGTACTGCTTCAGGCACGTGGAAAACCATGAAATTTAAAATTTTAAAACAATTCCAGCAAAAATACACGCCGAACTTCCCCCTAATAAAAGTTTTCAGGGCGGCAACGCGGTGGACGCGGCGGTGGCCACAACATTTTGCATCGGCGTCATGGACACGCAAAGTTCTGGGCTTGGCGGAGGCCATTTCATGACCATTTTCAACGCGTATAATCAAAATAGACTTGGGCCGGAATTTGTTTTAAATTTTTAAAATTTGAAAATTATTAGCACAACTCGAAAATGCCATGTCGTCGATGCGCGTGAAGTGGCACCGGCGGCCGCCACCGAGAACATGTACAAGGACCGATGGAACAAGCTGTCTCTTATACACATCTAGATGTGTATAAGAGACAGGGGTGAACTCTGATTATTCAATTAGTCCATTTAATACTTAGCTGATCAATCAATCACCAGTGATTGGACGACTTTTAAAAAAATATCAAAACGGATGATATCCCCCGATCGATCACTGGTGATCAAATTCTCAAATTCATACGTTTTTATGCCGAATTTGATCACTTCTGATCTGTTTCTTTTTTGAGGTTGGGAAGCGGTTGGTGTACCCGGCGAACTTCACGGCCTGTGGACGGAGTACTCGCATTTTGGCGGCCAGGTCAGCTGGGAGTCGCTTGTCCGGCCAACTATACGGCTGATGGAAGAAGGTAATTCATTCGTTCATTACATTACTCAGAGGTCGCGCGGACATTGAAACTCAAAAAGCAACAAGGCATTTGGCTTAAATCCCTAAAAATCCCGTTCCCGAAAATGCCATCCCCGATAATGCCACCCCCAAAATGCCATCCCCGATAATGCCACCCCCAAAATGCCGTTCCCGATAATGCCACCCTCAAAATGCCATCCCCGAAATGTCATTCCCGACCCCAAATGCCACCCCGAAAGTGCCATCCCCGAAAATGCCATACCCGAAATTTTTATCCCCGAAAATGCCACCCCCGAAAGTGCCATCCCCGAAAATGCGATCCCCGCATTTGCTTTAGGGCCCCCCGGTCATCAAAAAACCAAAACTTTTGTTTTGTGCCGGTATTTTATTTTCTTTATGTATGTTTGGCTGAACGATTTGCAGGCTATCCAACATCGCATGCACTTGCCCACTCGTTGGAGCAGTTCAAGGACCAAGTGCTGAACGAGACGACAATGCGCAAACATTTCATTAATCCGGAGACGGGCCATTTGTACAAGCTGGGCGAGCAGATCAAAACGCGGCAAAACTTCATCGAAACACTGAAGGGACTCGCCATGGCCAAAGACCCCGCCGAATTTTTCTATCGGAGCAATTTGACGCGCAAAATGGTCGACGAATTCAGGCAAAACGGTGTGTCTGGGTGTGGGCCGTTTTTGTTTTGTTTCGAATTCAGCGATTAGTGCAAAAATACGAAATGCCAACCGGTTAAAATTAGAGTAGGCCGGGATCGGGGGGATCCCGGTCGGGATCGGGCGGGATTATCCCGGTTTTTGAAAAGTCGTAATCCGGGTCCCGGTTTGAGATGCTAATCCCGATCCCGGCTTTCACGATCACGGTCAATCCCGATCCCGGTTTTTACCAAAAATCCCGATCCCGGCTTTCACGATCACGGTCAATCCCGATCCCGGTTTTTACCAAAAATCCCGATCCCGGCCTACTCTACGGTTTGGTGGCATTTGTCCCGTTGGCATTTTGATCAATGGCATTTTGACCGGCTTGACATACCGATTTTGTTCAAATCAATCACCCCATCAATATACACATAATGTTCAGGTGGAATTATGACTATGGACGACTTTGCCAATTACCGTGCCATCGTTCGGCCGGACGCCGAGGTCATCTACACGCAGCTGGAGGACGGGCGTACAATTTGCGGACCTCCGCCCCCCTCGGGCGCCGCAGTGGCGCAAGCAATTCTCTCCATTTTGGACCCGTCAGTTTTTCTTTATGGGGGCAAAAACTACGGCATTTTCTGATCAATCCCGGCCAAATTAGAACGGCATTTCGAAAAATTTGCGATTTCGGTGGCATTTTTGCGCATTTTTTCGGACATTTTTCAGCATTGTGTTCAACACCAGCATCTTTGCTGGCAACGTGGACTTTTTACATCGATTTATTGAAGCGTCCAAATTTTCATATGCCGCACGGAGTTCAATGGGCGATTTGGCATTTGTGAAAAATGCCACGGAGCTGGCACGGAACATCACCAGCAAGTGGTGGGCACAGATGGTGAGGTCGGTGGTGATTTGTGTACGGCACAAAAGTGCCGTTAAATTCTTTGCGGGTCGTCCAGAGGAGTCGGCACTTTTGAGGCGCTTTAATGGCACTTTTTGTTGAGATCAAAGATCAGCTGGGGCACACATCCGGACGCCTATTACGGCGGCGGCTACCAAGCAATTCCGAACGACCACGGCACCACGCACATCAGCGTGGTGGACAAGCACGGCAACGCCGTCTCAATCACTTCAACCATCAATTTGATGTGTGATCATTTTGTGTAGAAGCTGATCGATCGATCAGAGTGATCGGATTTTTGTGTTTAGTTTGGGCTCTGGTGTCATGAGCGAGGCGTCCGGTGTGCTTTGGAATGATCAGATGGACGACTTTTCGTCGCCGGGCCATCCCAACTATTTTGGCTTCCCGCCATCGCCGACCAATTTCATTCGGCCCGGCAAGCGGCCAATGAGTTCGGCCAGTCCGCTGATCATTTTCAACGACAAAGTCAGTGAAGCTGCCTGATTTGGGCATTCAAATTTTTGGCATTTTGTTGAGAATTTTGGCATTCCTTGGCTTCCCCTTTCTTTCGTTGCCCATTGTTGGGCATTCAAATTTTTGGCATTTTGTTGAGAATTTTGGCATTCCTTTGCCCCCCCCCCCCTTTTCTTTGGCATTTTTGTTGAGAATTTTGGCATTCCTTGGCTTCCCCTTTCTTTCTTTTGGCATTTTGTTGTCCGTTATTGAGGAGGTCATGACGATCGGCGCGGCCGGCGGCTCCACCATCATTTCGGGGGTGGCGGGCGCGGCTCTGCACGCGCTCAAACTGCACGACAACGTGAAGAAGGCCATCGACTTTCCGCGCATGCACAACCAGCTGAAGCCGAACGTCACGGAGGTGGAGACGAACATGCCGAAGGCTTACGTGGACGCACTGAAGGAGCGTGGGCACACCTTCAAAACCGTAAACACAATAACCGTGGTGGTAAGTGCACGCCGGGGGCAATCATTTTGATTAAACGCCGGGGGCAGTCATTTTGAATAACGCCGGGGGCAATCATTTCGATTAAACGCTGGAAGCAATCATTTTGAATAAACGCCGGGGGCAAACATTTCGAATAACGCCGCCCATTTTCCGCATTTTTACGGGGCGGCGTAAAACCGACTAGAACGAACTGTTGTTGCTCGAAAACTAAAATTTACTGAGACTCGGGCCCGAAACTGAGAAGTGGCCCCGAGACTCGGGGCCTCAAAAAACCGTAATTTTTCAGACTCGAGAACCGAGACTCTCGCGCATCACTAGAACGACCCCTTCCCCCCCCCCACAATTTTTGGTCATGTCGTTGACAGAATTAGCTAATTGCCTCTGCCGGTTTAGACGGCTGTGCAAAAGTTTGCGAACGGGACGGTGTTCGCGAACAGCGATTGGCGCAAGGGCACAGAGAGTGAGCCGGCCGGTTATTAATTGTGGCACGCACATTAATTAATTTTAATTGACCCATTAATTCTCAAATTCACATTTTTTTTTATTACAAATTTTTATTCATATTGTTTATCAGTTTATCATCAAAGGAATAATAAATAATCTCTAATCTGTAACGATACGAGGCAAGGTGGTCGGTCGGTCACACATTCGTCCTTGAATGGCAAGGACTGTCCTTGAATAACTTGGAATATCCTTATTTCCAAGAATGTCATTTGAGGAGATTTTAATTGAACTCACTCAGTAAAAGAATGAAAGATTTAATTTGTTTAATGCTTGGGGGGGGGACTTTGTGGCATTTGGCGAAAATTTGTTAAATTAAGCCAGCAGCAGCACACAGCTTCCGTTTGACTTTTGGCCCGTTGTAATAAAACGGGAGGGGGCAAAATTATTTATTGTCCTTAACATTGTGGCCAATTGCCTTGAGAATGATGGGACGTTTTGAGTTCGTTCATTCGTTGGGCCCCCGGGGGGTGACACTCGACGACGACTGATCGGGGGGACTGATCGACCCAACCGCCAACGACGACGACGACGGCGGCTGTTTGTTTACACTTTTGTCAAAGCCCCGCGCCTCTCCAATTCTTCAAAACTTCCCAAAGCATCCTCCAAATAGCACATCATCGGCTTGTGCTTCAGCAGCAGAGCCAAATCCATTTTCCACCGCAATTGATGTGTTACAACAATTTGAAATTTAAATCGACAAAATTTTGGAGAAATTTTGTGCGGTTCACCCCTCACCCGTCCATTCAGTCATTTATTTGCCTATTTAATGAACAAATAAGCCAATGAAGTATAAAATTCCATGACAAAACAATGGCATTTTTAGCGCATTCATTGAACAAACTTCGGCAAGGCGCCGCGCGAAAGGGGAAACGACGGGGTGAAAAATGATACAACGCCGGCTAAAAAGACGGCCGGCCGTGGTGATCATCACATGCACAGTCAAAGTGGTGGGCGAGTGAGAGGGGGGGGATTAAAATTCAGGGGGGTGGGGGATTAATTCAATGGATTCCGATTTTTGGGGGTTTTTGTTTCACTTTCGGTGTCAATTCAAACAAAAATAAACAAAAAAAAGTGTCCGTCCCCAAATTTCGGTTCCCACCGGCGGCGAGCGAAGGCCAAAAGGCGGCGTCATTCTTAGCCCTGGCGGCACGGAGGATGTTGTGCAAAAGGGAGGCGAGCTTATAATTATGGAGGAAAAGCGCAAAAAATCGGAGCAAGAAAAAGTGATTGCAAATGGCACGGAAACGATTGGAAAGAGAGTGCCCGTGCCGGTGTCGAGGATGAACACGCTCAACAGTGTGAAGAACAACAACAACAACAACAACAACAGGGACAACGACGAAGCAGAAACAACAAAACCACAGCAACAGCATCAACTGCTTGACTCAGCATCAGGTCCCCACAGCTTGTAGAGTGAGGGAAGTCGGAAATACCGGCACTGAATTCCGGAAATGTTTGAAACCGGGACCCGAGATTCCCCCAAAAATTCGAGATTTTTGTCCCAATAATAAGTGTCAGGAGTTTCGGGATTTTAATAAATCAAACTCATTTGCTTCCTGGTCCGGACCATCCCTCAAAAATGCGTCGGGACCAACCCCCGAAATTTCTGTGCCGAATTTCAGAATATTGCATTACGGAATATATAATTTATTGTCCTTATTTTTCGGCATTTTTAGCGGAAAATGTGCGACTTGCATTGGACAAAATGCGCAAAAAGGAGGAAGCATCGCTCAGGGAGCGCTCCAGCGATGTCTACTCAAAAGATTTTGTGCCAAAAAAATATGCAAAAAATTCGGCAGAGTACGGCAGACCGGTCAGTGAATATAAAAGCAAATAATAACTCTGCCGTCAACAAACAGCCGCCCGGGTCGCTGACAGAAATGCGAGCGAACAAAGCATGTAAGCGGCTTACCACCAAAATTTTGGGGGTGTTCGAGCAGTTCAACCACCAAATTTCGGGGTGTTCGAGCAGTTCAAATTCAACTTTTCAGCGCGACATATTGCCCGCGAGATGCTCCACCTGTGCGTGGCGATCGAAGAGAATGGCCATCGGAGGAAGGGACGAAACGGGCCGAACGGACGGGTGGTCATTTCGTTCGGCAACCTCT
Source organism: Globodera ellingtonae (assembly GCA_001723225.1). NCBI lineage: Eukaryota > Metazoa > Nematoda > Chromadorea > Rhabditida > Heteroderidae > Globodera > Globodera ellingtonae. The sequence continues at coordinate 176,747 of MEIZ01000050.1, forward strand.
TCAACATCTACCAATCCATCTCGGACAAAGTTTGTCTCAATCATCAACAATTGTGTTCCGATTATTCGGCGGGGCGCCAAACCGAAACCAGACTGATTCAAACAACACCGATCAGTTGCTTAACCCACCCTCCCCCAACTGCCAGATCAGGTTGAAAGGTGCCGATTGTTGAGCTGCATGCAGCGCCCACCCAAATTTTCCGCCATCGATTTTCGCGGGTAGTTGTACTCCCTAATCTAGCTTTAGCTTGGTGACCGCCCGCTGCAACTCATTAGAGTGCCATCGGTAGTGCCCGATTTGGTTGTTTGAAGGAATTTGTAGGCCCTGGGGCCTTCCCTGTACCCATTCCAATCAGTCTACGCCTGACTCATCAATCAACACCCAAAATCCACAGGTTGTCGGCCTGTTGCTGCGTGCCCGGAAGCACGGGATGGTCGACTTTGAAGGAGAAATGCTGTTCCAGCGAAGGGATGAAGCGACGCTGATCACCCTTCTGCTCAGCCATGAACAAATACAGCAAGCACTGAGAGAAATACCAAAATAAATTTGTGTTAAATGTTAAAACATTTCGAAAAATAAAATAAAAACTCAAATTCAAAATACTGCTTAATACATTTGCAAATGTACGGCGGGCGGGCAAAGCAAGTCGAGTAGTAAAAATTGTTGTGCAAAATTACATTTTTTATGGCGGTTTATCTGCATAGATAGAGACGGTTCATACATTGTGTAAGTTCCAAGGCGTTTTTTTTTGTCATAAATGGACCCGCTACGACAAATTTCGGTAGCTGAGGAAACAACGAATAAACACAATTAATTTTGTGTGATGGGATAACAAACAGAATTTGAAAACTGAAGCAATTAGAGGAGGAGGAGGAGGGGGAGCAGTGCAGATGAACAAAAACAGAAAATATGATTATTTTTAAAGAGAGGAAACATATGGGCGTGAATTGGCTGGTTCTCGCCATCAAATACATATCAAAGCGCAAAAGTTGTCCAGAAGAATATTTGTCGTCCTCAAACATTTCGCAAAAAATCATCCAAAAACTCTTCCGGGCTCTCAACGAACGGACAGCCTCCCTCAAGTGTACAGATGGCGGCAAGCAGAGCATCGACGACGGAATGCCAACGGAATGAAGAGGAGCAACACGAGCCCGAACGGGAAGGAAATGACGGAGAACACCAACAGACAGAACAAACCTGCAAACAAAATTTACATTTTTTTTAGAATTCACATGGGTTCAGGCAGCAACAAGTCCGACCAAAACACGCATTTTTTCGTCCAGCAAACCAAAAAATGTTGCCCAAATTTCTCTTAAATTACCTTCTTTTTCATTCTTATGCAAACAAAAAACGTTTGGGTACGCCGTTGCCCGGTAGAAGTAGGCCCGCGTCCAAAAAGTAAAAATAAGTTTGGCAGAACGCCATCGGAATTTTTCATTTTCTTTTTACACTAATTTTGAAGTCTTTTTTTACTATACCTCCCCTGTTAGAATTCTCGAAAATTGGCATTTTTTAAAAATAAATTTGATAACAAACTCACAGCAACAGTCCGCCTCGGATCGGATGGTGCCATGCTGAAATGAGTGCAATTTTATTAATCATTTTTAAAATTTTATTTTTCTCTTTAAAAAAACGTACCGGGCACCGAGCGCACGGATTGGTCCGGGTTGGCGGCACCACAGCAGACGGAAGAATGGTGGTTGTGCTGATAATTGTTGGCATCGGAATTGGACCAGTCGCTAAAGGGGACACATTTTGTTTCCAAAATATTGTACACTAAAAAAATGCTTAATTTATATTTTTAAAAATTTGTTTCAATTTGTTTACGCGTCATATAAGTGACGGTTGGCGGCGCGCTGTTCTGTTGGGGCTGATAAGCGGCAGGAACATTTTGGAAAGTGTTCGGTTGATAGGCGGAATAAGGCGGTGCCGGTGGGTAGTGAATGGCCTCCTGTGGAAATTTGACCATTTTTTTTTTTATTGTTTTTTTTGCAGTTTTTGTTTAAAAATTTCCGGTGACGCCCCCAAAAGTCATTGCCAGTACCGAGCCATGACTCAAACTTTTAATTATTAACTGAAAAATAACACCAAAAATCCACCTTAAAAACAAAATCAGTCTACGCAACAACTTGATTTATGCCCAACACAAAAAACTGTCCGGACTAAAATGTGCCAATTTTTGTAATAAATGCCAAAATTCAGAAATTTCTCAGGCAGTATCAATCGATTCTGAGTTTTTTTTTGAATCGATCAACCCCATTCATTATCCAAATTAAGGCTTATTAAAGTTTAAAAAAAACATTGTAAGGCGGCGGTGGCGCTTGCATTTGGGTCTGTGGAAGTTGAGGCTGAACAGCTCCTTGGAGCGGTGTAACAGTTTCGTGCTGAAAATTTTTTGAATCTTAAACATTCAATTAGTGCCAAACAAAATAACCAACCGGAAAGGATTGGACTGAATGCGGCACAGCGGTGTGTTCCATCGGCGGCGCGGATGGAGGCGCCCCAGTGACGCTTCCGTAATCGTTGCTTTTCATTATTGTTCAAAGTCTTTTGCTTAAAAGTTAAAATGTTTCAAGAAAAAAAATGCCGTAGAATTGGCAATCCGAGGGGTTTGTTCATTATTTTAAGATAAAAATTTGCATGCGCAGGTTTTAGGTGTTGTTGATCATGAATCTGACAGCAGATGTTGTCAAATTATTGATTTAATCTACGATTTTTCAACGTGATCTTTTAACCATATAGAAACAATTTGAGCGAAGCGAATTCGATTGATTTGGACGGGATAGCAAATGGCAATGTGTAAAACAAAATGTCAAGCAAATGCTTCCACTTCCTTTTTTTCGCCTCGATCAGAATTGACATTTTCGTTTATGTTCGATGATGTAAAATCATAATTAAAGCTTGGGCGAATACAGGGCATCGATTTTTCGAAATTAATAAAATTTTAGTATCAAGTTTTTCTCGCGCATCGCTGGTTCTTTGCCGAAAAACTAAAGAAAATTTGTTTCGCGTTTTTCAATGTAACATTTTTCTTTAAAACATCGAAATTTTGAAATTAATCATGAGAGGATGAATATTCTTTTATCTTGGCGAAATGTTGTGCTATGTTTAAAATATTTTTTTCCAAAAGCTTATCCAAAAAGGTTTAAAATCGTAATTTTTTAAGGATAAGCTGAAAGAAAACCCAGGACCCGGAATTCAATTCAGAATTCTTGTAACCGTAAGATAATTTATAATAAAATTTAGACCACAGCATACATTTAATGGCGCGCCTTCGGATCTCATTATTACACCTTCTGTTTTTACTTTTTCTTTGTAAATTCACACCCTCATCTTTTGCTTCCGAATTGACCTTTGAACTTCCCGACAATGCAAATCAATGCTTTTACGAGGAGATCAAAATGGGGGTCGACTGCACATTGGAATTTCAGGCATACCCAAACTAAGAGAGGGTGCGGGCAGCCTTTTCCCGAAAAAACGATTAAATTTTGCTGAAATTTCTAACCAATTTTTTCATTTAATAATAATTGGTCCATTAATTTTTCGGCTTACACTTTTACGTGACACCGATTTCTGAGGTTTTTGCTTCATTTTACGGGCAATTATTTAGGTGATTACCGGTGGCCAATACGACGTTGACGTTGTGTTAGAAGACCCAAATGGCAAGTCATTGTACAAGGAAGCCAGAAAACAATTGGACAGCCACGCGTACAAAGTAATTATTATATTTTATTATAGAAAAACTCAAAATCTCCGAGAGTACAAGAAGAAAAAAAACTATATAATTTAAAAAATTCATTTACCATTAAAGGAAGCAGACCAAAGATAACAAAAAAAAAGGGGGGAAAAGTCAACGATAGCGCTGGAAATTTTGTTTTTGCTTTTTTTTTTGCTTTCCATTGACTTTTGTAGTCACTTTGACAATTTTTTATGAAGACTCGGCGGTGCCAATTGACGCGTCGAGAACATTTTGTTCCAAAAACTGCGAAACAAATTTTATATTTTTTAAATTTTAGACTGAAGTGGCTGGAACTTACAAGGTGTGCTTCTCCAACGAATTTTCCACTTTCTCACACAAAGTGGTCTACTTGGATTGGCAAGTCGGGGCGGACGAGCACAACGCTTTGCCAATTCCACGCGTCGGTGCCGGCACATCGCAAATGGAGCGCAGTGTTGAGACAATTAACGACCGACTCAAGTTAATTTTGAATACTTTTTTTGTGAAAAAAAATTTTTGGTTAACCAAAAATTTGGCAGAATTGTCGACGACTACCAGACACATCATCGACTGCGCGAGGCGACTTCACGAAAACGTGCGGAGGAACTGAACGAACGCGTCACATACTGGTCACTGGGACAAACGGCGGTGGTACTGCTGATTGGGGTTGGACAAGTAAGTCCCTATTAGGCTACAAGCGATTTTTCTAGTTGTAAAATATTTTTCCTGGAGGGTGGGCGCTTCGCCAAGAATTTTTAAAAACTGGTTAAATTCAAAAATTTGGTCAAAATGTTAAGGTGTTTCTGCTGAGGTCATTCTTCGCAGACAGGAAGCCGCCTGGTGGTTATTGATATTTGTGCTTTGTTGATTACTCTTTGTGAAACACCGTTTTTTTTTGTTGTTGCAAATATTTTCGCAAAAAATGTCAATAGAGATCACATTGTGCTATTTATTCTGTGTGATGAAAGCATTAAAACTTTCATGGGATTGCTGAAATTTGCAAGAAATTTAGGGGTTGATTTGGTAATTTCTGCCCGACCCGGGTGCCCGTCCGAACCCTATTCGGGACTCCAATTTCTACAAATTTTCTGATGAAAACCCAAAAGGGTCCCCCCTATGGTTTAAAACCCCCAACTAAAGAAGTGCCCCGTTTCGGGTCTAGCCCGGCCTGATTTTGGATTATTTTTTTCTCAAAATCTATGTAAATTTTTAAGAAGTTGGTTCTCGACTTGCTCCCCCGACGCACCCGTCCCCGGGCTTCCGGAAAATCGATTTTCTAAATTCATAAAATGGCGATTTTTGCAAAAATCATTGCAATGATTTTTTCAGCCCTGGTTGCCATACTTATTCAAGATTTTTAAGACAAAAAAAACAAAACAATTCTCTTATTTTCATGACAAGTAGAATATACAACAAATAGGTAATGTACACAGATTCCAACATTAATACAGCAAATGAGTGAACCCAACAATTATAATCAAATTAAGTCCATTTTCTGTTTGAATTTCCTCCATCAAATTCGTTTGTCCTCCGTCCATCAGATTGGTTCGTCCTCTGTCCGTCCATTCACTTCTTGGGCTCACTTGGGCCTTCGTCGTTTGCGTCAAACATTCTGAAAATTAGAAACATTTTAACAATTTGGAGGGAATTTTGAGACAATTCATTCACTTACCCGTCGCCGATGTCCATGTTGTTGAAGTAAATGATTATGAGATTCCGTTGACGCAACCCTTGCCACTCCATCGCCTCCTTYTCCCACACGGCCCATTTGTCTTCGTCGCGCTCAATYGGASAACGCACCAWCAGCCAACTCCAKCCTTCGCGTCGATACGTCAATTGCTCCCCCAAATTGTTCCTCAGCTCAAATGTCAGCACATCGTCAGCAACGCCGKCCAGCCAAATCGCCCCAATAAAAATCGGCGTCTGCCGAATGATGAAATTGGCCCGCTCCGAAGCATTGACAAAGGCCTAAAAAATCGGGAATAATTCACACTCCTCAAAAACTGATTAAAAGAAAGAGAAATTACCTCTTTGAGTAGATTTCCAATTGAGGACGCGCCACAATCCAGGATCTTCGGGCGACCATCTTGACGGGGAGTGAGCAACCATTTGGCCAAGGCTTGGGCAGAAGAAGCATTGGCGTTGTCGTCGGCCGGGAACTCGAGCAAAAATCCTTGGAACTCGATCGATCGGAGTTTTGTGCAATTGCGAAGAACGGTCGGAGAGAGTTGTCGCAAATGGCCGAGATCGGAGAAGTCCAACAGAAAGCCGCAAATGTTGTCACTAATCAAAGGCCAAATCTTCTGCCGAATAATGTCCCAGCTGCGGCTTTGGTCCTCGAAGGTACAAATTGCAACAGTGGCCTCGGAAGAGTTGAAAAGTCGGCGAAGGCGTTGAAGAAATTCGATGACACTTCGGTCGATGTACCTGAAAGTTCAAAACCTTTTAAATTTTGTAAACTTTTTAAAAAGAAGACGACCTTATCTCAATCAATTCGAATCCGATCACTTTGTTTGGAAGCGGTCCTTGAGGAATTTGCATGTGTTTAGATCCGTTGTAAATTTCTGCGCCATTTCCGTCAGTTGATCGAAGAATTTGCAGCGTGCCCAGCGACCATTTCCTCGTCTTGAAGTGCTCGGCCACCAAACGGTCAAATCGATCACTGATCAGCGCCATTAATTGTCCGAGCTCAAGAGGGCTGAAGAAGGCGAAGATGTCGAGCCAAACGTCGGCGCAAATGGAACTGAAATTTGGGATTTATTGCTTTTGATTTAATTCATTAGGAAATAAACTCACATTTCCTCCATTTGCTGTTGCTGCTCTTTGTCGCTTGTGTTGTCGGACATTTTGTTGAAATCCAAATTATTTTAGGGTTCCGAGTGAATAATGCGAGAATGGATAAACATAGACAAAATTGGAACGCCCTTTTATAAGCGTCAAATTGCATTCAAAATCAAAAAAAAATTTTGTTTTTTTTCTTTCCAAAATTTTGTATATAAATGTTTGCATTTGGTCACACCGATCACTTACCATTCATTCGCTTTACTATATTTTCTTCACCTCTCGAATGGCTTTGCTGTGCGTTCTCTGCGTGGCTCAACTCGCAAATTAAACCAAACAATATGATCAGTCAGTGATCAATCAACGTTTTGACTAATTCCCAAATCGAAACAAAAAATGTCAATGCTTCGACTTATTTTTGATCCCAAACCAAAACAATTCGGTTCAATGCTTCGACCGACGAATTCCAAACCAAGACACGATCTGATCATTCAGTGATCAATCATTGAACCTCGTCAAGGTCAGTCTTGGCCGTCGTGCAGAAAAAAAACAGCTTGGCCAGCCGGAATGGCCCTGAAATATAAAATCTCGAAAAAAACTAATAATTCTGTTATGTATGCTGTTTATTTCAAAGCTTCACTTCATGTTCTTTATAAATTTTGCTTAAAATGTTGTTAATGGGACGCGTAACCGTTGATGGCAGACACTCAAATATATATTTTCAACACTCAAGTTTACGGAGTGATACCAAACCGCAAAAGCAAAAAAGACGCAATGTATTCAGCCGTGGTAAAGCATCCGCTTGTCCTCTGGACCCAACGTTCGCGGAAAGAATAATAACAAATATGAGGCGGATTTGTAATTTTTTTGGCAAACAACGCCACTGACAAATGAGCGTCGAAAATTGCCGATCGCCGTAAACGAAATTTTTGGATTTCCGGTGGTGGTGAACGCGTTGATATTTTACCGACCTAAACTACACTAGCATCCATTTTACCATACAATCTAACTCATAGTCAGGGATGCGATCTCAAAATTTTAAAAGCAGCATAAGAACGTGAAAAAAACAGCGTTGACCACCAACAAGCAGCTACCTAATTCGGCATTTCTTCATTAAAATTAATCGGGAAATTTATGTCATTTTTAAGTAACATTATGCCAAAATTCAAATTTATAAGCATTTTTTGAATTTTTATTAATTTTTTAAATTCCACAAAAAATCGGCAAAAAGTCCACAAAGCTCCTGAAACCCCACAAAAAGCAGCAGAGCAGCATTTCAACAAAAAAAGCATCATTTGACTTTCAAAAAACCACAAAAAGCTGCTAAAGCAGCAGATATCACAACCCTGATCTAACTTTTCCTTTGTTTGTAACAATAATACATAAAACCTAATTTCTTAACAGAAAAGCCAACGATTTTTGTGACAATTATGTGGGTGACCATCATCAAGCATGGCGTTAAAGATTTCCGAATGGCTATTGATGTTGGCGATGAGGACGGTCAACCGGAAAAGGAAGGCAGTGCCGAGACACGAACAGAAGAAGAGAATGGTTGTGAGCCGAAGCCAAGCGAAGAGAAAGGAATGCCGAAGAATTTAGGCGAGTTGAGAGACCGGATTTGCGAACAGACCGGATGCGACAATTCCACAATGCGACTCATACACAAAGGTTTGGCAACAATCTGACTGGATAGTGTTTTTTTGACACTTTTTTATTGAAAAGGGCTTGACGGGTTTTCAATCAAAACCATAGGGGACCCTATTAATCAAAATAAATTGTCTGAAAATAAGTTATTTGATGCCCGATTATGAATTTGTCAATAGAAAATAAAATTGAGAATTTACTATAAAGCTGTTTTAAATTTTTGAAAAAAAAAAAAACTTATTTTTGAAGGGTCCAACTATGGTTTTGCATTGATCCCTCTTTTATAAAAGTGTTTTTTTTTTGTCTGAGACGTGGTCAGACTTTTGCATTGGTTGTGAAGCTACCTTTAAAAAAATTTGGAAAATTTTAAATTGGGAGGTCAGAAGGGGTAGGCAAGCCAAAGTACTGTCCAATTATGAAGAATATTCATAAATATAATTTTCAGGAAAGTACATTGTGGCGCCAATGGAACGGCCCTTAAGCGTGCTCAACCTCAAAGCAGAGGACAAAATCCTTGTGATGGGCAGCGCGTCCAAGCAGAACCCGGGCATTGTTCTGTTGTCGGACTACGAGAAAGCGCATTTGGTCAAGCTGAGCGAACTGTTCAAAACCAACGGGGACGACATCACCGAGTTGGAGAGGAATTTCTTGGAAGGTTTCTGCTAACGAAATTTCCGAAATTTTAAGGAACCGCTCTGCCATCCTGACTGAATCCGAACCAAAATTTTGGGTGTCCATAGAGAAAATTAAACGATTTTTGCCCATTTCAATTTTATTCATCATTTTTATTATAGGCGATGTTCTGGACCAAATGCTGAAGCGTATGGACAAACGGTTGAAGGTAACAGATTTTACAAATAATTTTGTGCCAATAAATAAATAAATTCAAATTAATTCCCATCGCTTTGGCTTAAGCAATTCACCGAGACGGCACTGAGACATTTGGAAGCAATTGACGCTCTGGACATTTACGGCGAAAGCGCATCGGAGGAGGGCAAATGCCGGAGTCGGGAGAAACGCAAATGTTTGGTGGACGGCATTCAAACATTGCTCCGGGACAACGACAAATACGCATTCCGACTGCAACAATATCGCAAATCGTTGCACTACAAATGATCTAGGACCCCCCAAAACAATTTTTGTATCGATATTTCAAATTGTTTTTTCATCACATAAATAAATATTAATATAATGATGATCTTTTGAAATGTCCGCACTTAAAATAACTGATTTGGGGGGCAAGAAAGTCAAAGGAATCGAATCGCACTTTTGAAAATGATTGTTTTGGACAAAACGCCAATCTTGACTCAAATTGAATTTATTCAAAAATATAAATCGAGGAATGGCATTTATTTATTAGTTGATGCCGCTTAACCGGAACCTCCGGTTTTGGCCCTTAGTTTTGAAATATGACCCGGATTTGACACTGTTTTTGTGTTGTAAAAAAATTGTTCATTTCTCGTTTGCCCGGTTGACAGCTACCGGGAGGGACACATTGTGCCGTTCTTTCAAATGGCCACAGGGTTCATCAACAGTCCCACCAATTTGTCCGATCCGGTGCGCATGGCGCGTATCAACGAGCTGGTGCGCGACATGGAGGCCATCCCGGGCAGTTGGGGGCCAAAGAGAACAAATTATTTTGTGCGCGAATTGGACAAATTTGTCGGCGAGGAGGGCGCGCTGGGCCCTGACCAGATGGAGCAGTTCCTGGATTGGCCGGAGAACCGCTTCTGGAAGTCGTTGTCGAAGACGCGCATCCGCGCCATTTGTGGGCACTTTACGCTCGCAATCATCTTGGCCGCTTCGTTTGTTGGCATTGTGGACGCAGCCCCCGTACGGTCTCCGGTAGAGAATGAAAAGGTTTCGCAATCCGGGTCAGTCAAATACCATATTAATAGAGACTGACCTGGACCTGGATCCAGGCCTGGATTTTTCCTGGATCCAGAGTCCAGGTCCAGTGGAGCCTCCGCGACCCTGGATTTTTCTGGACCTGGATTTTTGTCCAGGAAATCCAAATCCAAGCGTTTGTCAAATCCAGGTCCAGCATTTTTCAAAATGTCGTTCTCTACATATTAATATGGCGACCATTCACCTGCCGCATTTTCTCTCCCAAACGACAGCCAATTGAGCAGCGAGGAGACCGACCTAGGGGTAGGCACAATTTTTTTGGCAATTTGTGTTCCTTCCGAATTTGGCATTTGGGTTATTTGGGGAAGTAAGGTTCTGATTCGATGAGGGACAGTGATTTGTCTGATCATGAACACAAAATTTAGGATAAAAGTCGGGGTTTGTACCCCAAATTTATCGAAATTTTTTCCTACGAAATAGAAAAAAATTATTGTTTTTTTTTTGTTAATCGACGGCGTAGAAATTGTATCTGACTTTCAACAAGTTTTTCCCCGACCACTAAGTGCTTTTGTATCTACCACAACTTAATCATCTCATTGCCGACTCCCCCCCCCCCACCGATCACTGATTTTTTTTTGCCAATTGAATGTTATCGTTTAGTCAATCTGCCTGAGTTTTGTCCATTAAAAGCCCTTATTCTCTCTCATCCATTCTGATTGGGTTGGTCCGCTCAATTCTCTCTTTTTACCAATCCGCTCGTTAGTTATTCACACACATGCTCATATTCATAATGTTAAAGATTAAAATCTGCATATATCTAGCTGTAGCTGGTGGAGTATCTGCGGATTGAAAAATCGACAGCTCAAAAACCGTATTCACAACAAATTTGGTCCGCAGCTATCTATCCAAAGCTACAGATTAACTAGCCGGATTATTCTCTTTTCCCCTTTTATTTTACTATACTATAGTAGTTCTGAATACAGATACCCTAGCCATAGCATTGTGAATACGGATTTATCTGTTGCTAGCGATTTATCTACAGATAGAAAGCATTGTGAATATTCACACAGAACAGGGTTGCCGCGGGTTGAGAAAAATGTCGGGTCGAGTTTCGAAACGAAAA
>MEIZ01000050.1:191248-224092 GCA_001723225.1 Globodera ellingtonae
AAACGGAAGGGGTGACAAAACAGAAGAAACCGGAATAAACCAAAAAAACTGGTCCGGAAAAGACGAAAACCGGAGAAACCGGAACGAATTAAACCGAGGAACGGCCAACGGAACCGGAAGAAGCGGGACGGGTGACAAACCAGAAGAAACCGGAAAAAACACAAAAAATATGGTTCTGGAAAAGACGAAAATACCAGAGAAACCGGAACGAATTAAACCGGAGGAACGGCAAACGGACGAAAACCGACGGACCGGACTTACGCGGTCGGCCGGAGCGGAATAACCAAAACAAAAAATAATGGGACTAAAAGGGTTTCGTTCTAATAAATTCGGTTGGGACTAAAGGCTTTCGTTCCAATAAATTTTGTTACTCAAATGACTCCCAAAATTGATTTTATTTTAACACCCAAAATGCCCCGAAACCCACCAAAAACGTCCAAAAAGTGTCGGACTAATTGATGGGACGATATTTCCATCTGCCGGCTGAACTCAGCTATGAACTTGCGCAGTTCGTACCTGAGGCCTATTGTCGGAAATCGTTGATTTCAAGCTGCTTCCTTTTCTACAATTTGTTGTGCAAATCAAAGCGCGCACTTTTTTGGAAAATCGGAGTGCGAATTAATAATAATTAAAATAGCTCCCTAATAAATGTTTATGATTCTTAATTTTATTTTATAGACAATCGCCGAGCGCGAGTCCAATGCGGTTTATCGGTTTCCAAATGGAAATGAATACCGAGCGCTATCCCCACGAAACGCAACCCATCGTCATACGGCCCGTTTCATGATTGAGAACTTGGACAATGTTGGTCAATTTCTCCGACGGGCAAACGGCATGTTGACGATTCTGGTATCATTGCGTACAACTGGGGGACAATACGCGGTAAGTCAAAGTTGGGGACTGGGCTAAATTGTCGATTACCGGTGTTAACTTTTTCCGCCAAATGACAAACCCATATAAAAATTTGTAGAAAATATTTTGTATTATAAATTGTCTGAATATATGTTATTTATGCACTAATTACAAATTTGTCGATAGAAAATAAAAATTGAGAATTTATTCGTGCTCCAGAAAGGGAGAGGAGTCGGTTGGTAAATGATTTGACGGAAAATTTTACACCGGGTTGGCCCTTTTTCCGGAAACAGAATTTAAAAATGGCTAATTCGTTCAATTTGAATCCCTGCTTTTACAGCGCAACTGGATGAACAATTTCTTCGAATCGGATGCTACTGGGCTGTCAATTGCTGGGCATTATAATTGCGAATTCAGTTATGCTCGGCTCGGCCACAATTACGTAATGATAATACCCTAAATAACCTCCTAAAATTTTCATTTTCAAAAATATGCACCCAAAATCGATTTCTGACAAAAAATGCTCAACATAAAACGAATTTTTGCTTTTAAAAAATAACCGTTAAAAAACATATTTTTATTTAGGAATGGGATGTTTGCACAATTACCTGGCACAATAACGAGTCTGCGGTAGACAATTGGAATCAGCTATTCCATTATCTTCTGTCGGTGTTGAGAACGGTAAGCATTAAGCAAATTGGGGATATTTATTTATTTGTGTATTTTCAGGTGGACAACGGGAATGTGCCCCTTGCAATCAATGGAGTGTAATGACGGGCTTGCAGAAAACAGGTTTCGAGCCTCATCGAAAAGCCATAAATCTATAAGTTCGTGTTTCGGTGTTTTAAAGATTTGTTGCTTCTTGCCCCCGTCACAGTGTTTCCCGACACAAATTATAAAAATTTACATTTTTTAAATATGCTTTAAAGGTTTGTTGTTTGCTTGAATAAATAAATGTCTAACATAAAATGGTCTAACCGTTAAAGGGCTGCTTATTATTACCCTGACCTGTTTTTTTTAATTTTCTGGCTATATTCTCGTTGCAAAATTTAAAATTTGGATTGATGGCCGAGTTTGCTTCATCAGTCATGTTGTTACTGAAGCCGCGGCGTCACCGATCCAATTTCGACAAAACCGAAGCCGGACCGCCGCAATCCGTCGATGGCATCGCCGTTCTTGTCAAAGCCGGCGGCCATACTGAAAAAGAAGCCAAAATCCCGTCTCGGGTGGTCGGAAGCCCGACCGGGATTTTTGTTAATTTGGCGGCATCCGGATTTTCGGGTCAAAAAATCACGCAAAATCTGGAGTCGCGCTGTTTTAATTTTTCGTAAACGGTTCATCCCAATTGCACCAAAAAATATTGTATGTGTTTTATTTGACTGGAAATTTATCTCACCGAAACACGAACATATGGATTTTATGGCTTTTTGACGAGGCAATTCCGAAACCTGTTTTCTGCAGCCCTTTTAAAGCATATTCAAAAAGGTTTAAAAATACGAATTCGCAAATTTTTGTGGGGAGGGTTTAAAAATACGAATTCGCAAATTTTTGTGGGGAGAGGCAACAAGTTTTAAAGCACAGATGAAAAACAAACTGATCGAATTTGGGGTCAAAAATGGCTAAAGGCTCTCAGTACCGCGGAAAAGACCAAATGGACGACCACATCAGACATTCAACAACGTCAATCTGAAAGTGAACTATGCAACTGATAAAGGGGAAAATTGAATTATTTAATTAAATATAAAAAGTATATTACGTGCCACCATCTCAAACCGTCACATCACACTCCGTTGATCGGAAGGGGCTTATTCCCGTTGTCCAGCTGAAAATACACAACTAGAAAATAAATATTCCCAATTTTCTTAATGCTTACCGCCCTCAAAACGGAAAAAAGAAAATGAAAGAGTTGATTCCAATTGTCCATTACGACGTGATCACTGTGCCACGTGACAGTACAAACATTCCATTCCTAAATAACCGTAATTTTTAACGGTTATTTTTTTTCATTTTGGTATCTTATTATTACGTAATTGGCGAGTTGAACATAGCTAAATTCACACTCGAATCTTCCCGCAATTGACAATCCGGTTGCCCCTGACGAAAAATTATTGTTCATCCAAATGCGCTGTAAAAGTCGGGACTCAATTCAACGAATTATAGCCATTTTATAATTCCGTTTCCGGAAAATTGTCGAACGGTGTAAAATTTTCCATCAAATCATTTACCAATCGACAAAATTTACATAATTGTGCCATACAATCCGGCGGTGCCGATGGGCGCCGCCGGGGAAATTTTAAAAATTTTAACCATGTTTGTAAAAAACATTGCTCTAAAATTTTAGAAACTTAACACCGATAAACGACAATTTAGCCCAGTCTCCTCCATTCACTTACCGCGTATTCACCTGCCGGTGGGCGCAATGAGATCAAAATTGTTGATGTGTTGTTTGTGCGTCTGATGAACTGTCCAACATTGGCCAAATTCTCCATAATAAACCGGTACATATGACGATGAGTTGCGTTTCGCGGAGAGAGCGCTCGATATTCATTTCCATTTGGAAAGCGATAAACCGAATTTGCCTCGCGCTCGGCGATTGTCTATAAAATAAAATTAAGAATCATAAACATTTATTAGGGAGCTATTTTAATTATTATTAATTCGCACTCCGATTTTCCAAAAAAGTGCGCGCTTTGATTTGCACAACAAATTGTAGAAAAGGAAGCAGCTCGAAATTAACGATTTCCGACAACAGGGCCCAGGGACGAACTGCGCAAGTTCATAGCTGAGTTCAGCCGGCAGATGGAAATATCGTCCCATCAATTAGTCCGAAACTTTTTGGGCGTTTTTGGTGGGTTTCGGGGCATTTTGGGTGTTAAAAAACAAAATCAATTTTGGGAGTCATTTGAGTAACAAAATTTATTRGAACGAAAGCCTTTAGTCCCAACGGAATTTATTAAAACGAAACCCTTTTAGTCCCATAGTATGGGTTAATTTTTGCATTAGCTTTAGTTTTGCTTTTCAAATTATTTGCAAAATAAAAAATACCGGAAGTCCCTCTTGAACAATCACTTGAAACTCCATTTTGCCTGTCTCTTATACACATCTAGATGTGTATAAGAGACAGGTCCATTACTTATCGGAATTCCGAAATATCGGAATTTCTGGAAAAATTGGTACATTTTCAAAGCAGTGATAGATTTTCTTGAATATTTTCATGCTTTCACGGGGAAATTGGAACAATAGTGACATTTTCGTGCAATTTTCCGGCGGCGCCCAGCAGTGCTTCCCCCGGTTGTTAATACTTTCTGGGGAAAAATCCCTCTGCAGGCCGCCTCGAAATTTCCGATTTCCAACATTTTTGAGAGGTATAGAAGCCTAATCTGACCTCCATTTCCCCTATTTCGGGCCCGAACCATAATTCGAAATTTTTAAACATTTAAATGTTTCCAAATCAATTGGAATACTCGGCGATTGGGGTCAACTGGGCGCCAGTGTCGTTTAGGGTGTCATAATTGTTCTTGGAAACAACCAAACTTAATATATTTGATATCAATCGAATGCTCTATATGTTTAGAAGCTTTTCTAGCAGGAACTAAACGATCGTCTAAACCCTTAAAAAGTTATGGCTTGAAAAAGACAGAAAAACTAGGCGTTTTTGGTAAATTCTTGATTATAATCACCTCGTTGATGTGAATCAAAATCTACCCAACAAAAGCTTACGATTAGTATCAAATTAGTTTAGCTGGCTCCAAGAAGAGTTATTGCAGTTCAAAGGTCTCTGGCGCCCTGTTGAACGACTTCGCGAGGTCCCGTCGCTCACTTTCAAACTTTTTTACAACTTTATTTCGTTCTAACTTTTTTTCCTAGCCTACCAAATTAAAGGTTCTAAAGCTTACAAGGTGTAAAAGCTACCTACTAGCAAAAGCTAAACGATCGGACAGCCCACAAAAAAGTTGTGGTCAAGAAAAGAAATATGATTTTTTTAGTCTGGCCATAACTTTTTTGTGAGTTGTTTAATCGTTCAGCTTGTTCTTGTTGATGATTGCTTCTATATAGTGTAAGCTCTAGACTGGTAAAAAATGTTGCCCAGAAAGAGTTTGAACGAACGAAATAAAGGATGGAAAAGTTTGAAGGTAGCAAATCGTCTTCCTCCCTCTAGTCCCTCCCCTTTTTAAAAAAAAAACATGAGAACCGAGTCTACCAATCAATTTTGTTACAATCCAACGATTTGGTTACCTACCTATTTTGAAACATTTGGATTTGTGACCTAATGTTCGGATTCGGGCTTTGAAATGGGGGAATGGAGGTCGGGTCTCGAAAAGTCTCGGATTTGGTCTCATATCGGTCTCGAGCCTCGCTTGGTATTGAGTCCCGGGGGGTCAAGTGTCTCGGTAAATTTTAGATCTCGAGACTAGAAGTACCAATTTTGAATCAAATTTTAAGCAACAGATTTTTAGCTGTTTGTCGTCTTTTTTAAGACAAAAATGAATAATGCGTTAAAGTCAAATTACGCAAAAAAATAGAACAAAGAATGTTGAACAAAAATGGAAGGCGTTAATTGAGTGTATGAGTCAGTCAAATGCCAATGTGTGCAAATATTTAGTGTTTGAATGACAAATTATATTGCACTCCATCAATGCAATCGTGGGTCACCCACCCGTCAATTCGTGACCAAACTTAAAGTGAATCCCATCAAATTTTGATTTTCAACAAAGAATGCCGCCGATGTCAATAACCGGCAAAAATCAAAGGCAATTTGAGATCGGACTTGAGAGAGGCCCGATCGAGAATTCGGACGTTTGACCACTAAAGACTATACCGGTTATACACTCCAGCAAATCACCTCAATGTCACATTCCGTACTGTACAAAAAATGGATTACTGTGCACCAAAAAGAGGCAGGAAAATACCGGCCAAACTTCCGTCGTCATTGGAACTAGAGCCCGGACTTGACTTTCGAGCGATATCTCGAGTCGAGATTCTCGAAAAAATCTCGTGAAGCTCATTTTTCGTCGAGCGAGATCTCGAAGTCGAGATTTTTCGAGAATCTCGAGACTAGATCTCGTCTCGACCGGGCTCCAATTGGAACTCTCTCCAACTTTCTGGCGCCCGAAAGAAACTGTACCGGTTCGTGATTTGTTGACACTATTTTATATAAATATTCTTCGGTTTATATTCTCATTTTCACCCATTCATATTACAAAATGTGTGCACAAAATTGAACAAAACAAAACAAAAATAAATGTGAACAATCATTCATCAACGGCTTTCCTGCTATTTGTTTCGTTGCGGTGCTGTGCGCCCACCGCTTCCGCAACATGCGCATACCCATCACGGCGAAGCAGTTCGGCCAACTCGCGCTTCACCCGACCGATCACCGGAAAGCCCTGGTAGACGAGGGCGGTGTACAGCTAAAAAAGGATGGATAATCAACAGCAATTAAATGAAAAAAATTGTGCCGCCAAAAGCGGACCTGAACGGCCGAGGCACCAGCGCGTATTTTCTCATAGGCGTCAGCGCCGCTGGCGACACCGCCGCAACCGATGATCGGAATTTTGCCTTGGGTCGACCTGAAAGTCGATCAGTTGTATGTAAATATAAGGAGGCATTCCTGGTCTTCGAATCAGATTATAATATTGATCGATCCCAGGCTGGGACATGATCAAATCAAACGATTGATCTTCCAGATGCCAAATTTGATCCTTGGGTTTACCGGTATATTTCGGCGATGCATTTGGTGCTTAGGTCGCGAATCGGTCTCCCCGACAGTCCGCCCAGACGGTGGCTGTTCGAGCTTATGAGAGAGTCGGGACGCCGCATTGACGTGTTCGTCACGATCAGCCCGTCAACCGACACACACTGATCAATGCACACCTTGGGGGGACGGAAGGCAAAACTTTTGGTTATTTGAACCCGTTGGGAAAATGTTTGTAAATTGAATTTGTGATTGCAACTTTTCAAAGCGAGAACGTTCATTTTTCAATTGTTTGAATTTAAAAACAAATTCCCGCCAATTGTCGCATCGTCCACCTCCCCCCCCCCCCAAAAAACGCACTTCCGCAATGTCTGCCAATTGTTCCTTTGTGAGGTCGGGCGAAATTTTGACCAACAAATGGGGCACTTTCCCGGCCGATTTGCCGGACCTTCGAAGGGTTTCGCGCAGAGTGACCAGCACCTGAAGTTTTATTTAAATTCTCTCAATTTTTTTCAGAAAAAAGCCCAGAAATTTCTGACACTTAAAACGCCCCCATCCCCCGCGGCGGCACCTTTTTCAACTCATTTTTGGCCTGCAGTGCCCTCAGGCCGGGAGTGTTTGGCGACGAAATGTTGACCACCAAATAGTCGCAGTACGGGCTGAAGTTGTTGACGCCGATCTCGTAGTCATGGACAGCATCCACAGTCTCTTTGTTCTTGCCCAAATTGATGCCCAACGGCACCGAGCAGTTCGGGTCGAATGCTACGGGGAAAAATTATGGAATTACCCTAAAACCAACAAATAATTTTCTCTTTCTACCTTTTCGTACCCTGGAAAGGACCGGACCGATGCCGTCGCTGTTGAACCCGTAGGAGTTGATCACGGCCTTAACAAACCGAACATCAATTCTTTGAGGGGTCTTTGAATTCAAAATCTTGACTTTTTTATACACGCAAAAGACTGTTCCGGTTAAGTTTCGAATCCGGTCTTGGACCCGGAATTCGGTGATTTCTTATCCGCCGCTCACCTCGTCTTCGGGTAACCGGAACACGCGTGGTCGGGCGTTGCCGAACTGAAGCCGCGGCGTCACCGACCCAATTTCGACAAAACCGAAGCCGGACCGGCGCAGTCCGTCGATGGCATCGCCGTTCTTGTCAAAACCGGCGGCCATACTGAAATTGTCAAAATTCAAAATTATTATTTTTTGGTAGTAAATTCGCGCTTTAAATCAAAACAAAACGCCAACCCAATTGGATTGTTGAGGTCTTTGCCGAACAGCGTGCACGCCAACTCCGGGTATTCTTTTTGATTTTCCGCGGTCACTAACCATCCCTTCTTGGCCAACTTTATGCCAATAACGTGCGCACTCTCCGCAGCAAAGACACGATGGACCAGCGGCATTGCCTTGCATAGAAATGCCAAAGTTCAAATACAAAAAAAGTTCTTTAATTTTTTTTTTTTGTAAACTCCGAGCCTTATTAGAGGGTTAAATTGCATTCGTTCACGACGCACCCATTCTCTGTGAAAGCGTTCGTCACCGCGCAGCACTTGGCAGGCAAAGAAAGTGCATCCGCCCACGATGAGCAACGAAACGGCGGACTTGGTCATGTAGCCGGCGGGCAGCGAGGCGTACAGCCGTTGGAAATGCATGAATTTGAGAACCATCGACGGAAATTTTGCCAACAAAATTAGTCAGTGTTGCCGGCTGTACTCCTCGGCGTCGTTGTTGTCGTCGTCGAGGCTGAGCACAAACTCACGGGCCTGAAATTGCAGAGGAAAAAATTGTGTGCACAAATTTGAAGGATGGTGAGAGAAATTTTCCGTTATAATGCCACAAATTTTCTTTTGTGGAAAATTTATGGATTTTAACGGCTGATCGGTATTCAAACAAATGCAAATGAACATGACGAAGGATTAATTATTAGAGACCGGAATTACCAGGATTCCGGATCAGGAGTCCTGGAAAATATGGTTTGGATCCTGCTGATCCTGTCCGGTCTCTAATAATCCATTTTTGAGGTCCGGAAATTATTAAAAAATGGGAAAGACGCATAGAGCATCGTTGCCCCGTTTTTGTACAGCCCGAACCCGGATTCGTGCAAATATGGCACTTTGTTTCGGCGCGGGACCGGACCCAGAGCGTATCAGCACCAGATTAACCTCCGCAAGCGTGAACTCGTAGATGATCACTCGAGCGCACTTTTGTCGATCCTCACAATACAGGCGCAGTTGGATAAGCGGCACAAATTTGTTCGTTGAGCAATCCGTATCAGAAACAATCTGTGACGGGGGAGGGGGGCAGCAAATATTCAAAAGCACCGAAACATGAATATGTATGGATTATGACTTTTTGGTCGAACTGCTCGAATTTGGGTACAAAAATGGGCTCAATTTGTTATGGCACTCGGGGTCAGTACCTTTGCGGTAAAGTCGAAATTTCGAACCAGCAAATCAGGCATCCAAAATCAATCTGCAAAAAAGGAGTGAATTACGTAAGTGATAAATGGGAAAAATTAAAACATTTAATTAAATATAGAAAAAAACAATTTAAAAAATTATTTAAGAGAAAAACAATTTTGAAATATTAATTATTAAACAGTATAAAACAATGAATGTGTGTGATCGATGCTTTCACTATGAAAATGGCATGAAAAGAGATTTTTTTGGACAAAAAACGTTTTGAGAAACTGAAAGAATTAATTAATTATGCATGTAATTATCACAGAAAAAGAGAGAATTAAGTAAAAAAGAATATTGGAATTAGTGGAAAATATTTAACAAAAAAGAAAGTGGTCACAAATCCTCATCCATCACATCCCCAAAGTTGTCATGGTCCAGAAATGGCATTTGATACTAAAAGCAAACATTTTCATTCAATAAATCACAATACAAAATATGTCATCGGCTCCGTGTTGAGCCCCGACCATAAATGAATGATCAACAACCGATCGGTCTGTCTGATCAGCCACAATTTCGGAAAAACCCGGCCTGTCTTTTTTTTTTTGTAATTCAGCCCAAAAGTCAAAAAATGGCAAACCAAAGCCAAGCCCTTAGGGCCAACAACAGAGAACATCAAATTCCCGAATTTTGCCACAAAAAAAAAATTCATGGGGTCTTGCCTACTCTACGACCATAATAAAATCACCGGTTCAAAAAGCGTGCCGTATATGTGTACCTACCGAAATCAAATTTATGCGATGCTCATTGCCGCCGGCCATGCCATTGAACGCCTCCAACACGGTGGACGAGTTGGCATTGGAATTGGACGAGTTGTTGGAGTGGGATTTGATGCTGCGCTGATCGTCCGCCCCCGCCACAATCGAATTGGCCTTCGACGTCTCCAACAGCTCGGCTGCTCGCAGCGAAATGTTGTCATCAAATTTGAATGATGGCTGTGCAAATATTATTATTTTTTTGTTTACAAAAAATTTTGGAACATAAAATTTAATATTACTTCAGCGTTATGGTGTTGATCCTGCAAAATTTCGTCCCCAATTGATTGGAAGAACAGCGACAAAAGGACGGACTGAAAATATTGCACGCAAAAACTTTAAAATTTCCCCCAATCATCGATCGATCGATTGCCTGATCAGTGCGCAAAGTGATCAGCCCAAACTCGTCCATTTGCCGCAGGTACTCCAGCTGGAAGCTCATCTGGGCAAGCTGGTGTTCGGAGTGCGACACGCGCCACACGCGAATTCGCTTGAATGTCAATGCAAATCGAACAATTTGACCCTGCAAACAAAAAAGTATAACAAATTCTTCGGCCACCAAATTTTTGAAAAACAGTTCAATTTTTGGCATTAAAATTTCTGATTTTGTCTGAAAGGGTTGAACGCTCTGAGCACCTCGTCGTCCGGATAGGCAATGATGAGCTGTCGACGTCCAACCTTCAGCTCGCAAATGCTGCCATCCGACGGGAAATCGGAATGCACGGGTGCCAAGCACTCGTAGCCGTAGTCGGGCTGGAGATGGCACAACCGAAGAAACTGTCAGGGACAAAAACAATTTTTGTTAATACAACAACAAAATCAGATTTGGACACCGACAAAACTTGCTGCTATCAATTTGTTCTGTGTGTGCATTGCACAGATTGATTACGAAACCAAAATTTGTCCAAAATATAGTGGGACCAACCGACCTGCTTGAAGTCGCCGTATTCCTGCAACGAACGGAGCTTCTCTTTCATTTCACGCGGCACTTGGAAAAGACCTCTCTGAATGTCATTGACAGCCTAAAAAAGGTTTACATTTAATGATTATTGGCGGGTTATGGATCCCAATCCCGGCTTTTTGGTGCGACTGGGATTAAATCGGGTTTCGGGATTTTGGCCAAAATCCCTGCCGGCCATTTTTTTTTGAATCCCAATCCCCCCACTTTCACGGGTCACTCACATTTAAACTTTTTTTCTTCGAAAAAAATTGCAAAAAAAGGAGGCAAAACTAACTAAGCAAAATTTAATGCATCGCGCAATATTCGTATATTTTTATTTGCATTTTTTTTGTTAAAAAATGATTAAAAACCTGAAGGTAAAGCACTTTGAGCGCCCCGGCGTCATCCAAAAGCGGCTCCTCCACGCACGGGTCCCATGTGACGCGGTGGACAACAATTTTATGTTGAACATCTTCATCATGATGGCCGTTGTTCGCGCAATGTTTGTTGGCCAAACACTGTGAAATCCATGGAGACTCAAAATTTTTGAGCCAACGAACGCCTAAATTTACAATTTTTTTTTCTCAAAATGTGCAAAAAACTCCTAAATGTTCAAATTAATTTCTTACAAAGCATGTCGAAAAGGACATCGGATGAAGACGACGACGCCAAAATTGTGCCGTTTTCGTCACGTCTTTGGCACGGCCGACAAAGGAAAAGGCCAAAATATTTGGCATTTTTTTCGTCCATTCCAATCGCTCGACAAAATCTCTAAATGTTTTTTTTTGTTTGTTTGTTTAAGGGTAATTTGTCAACAAACCTCCATAATTACATTGGTCGCCTCGTCAGAGCCACATTCGACGTTCACCGGCCGTCCGTCGGGCAAAAAAATTTCCAATTTGATCAATCGACTGACGGAGAACGAATAAGACTTCTGAAATCGATTGTGTTAAATGGTTTTTTTAATTTTTTTTTTGTAAATCTTTAATTTAATTTTTCCAAATTAAGAAAAAGCACGACACATTCTGAAATTTTTGGGACTCAATTTGACGGACTAAAACCAGAAAAATGCAGGTCAAGCTTCCCATAAAACTCAAAATATAGTACATACCACTTGAAAGTCGAGGAACACCCTTTCCATTACGGAATGCCTCGCCAGGTCAGGGTTCAAAATAACTGAAAAAAACATAAATTCCATGCAAAAATTCAATTTTTTTTCCCCTCATTTTTACCTCCCTGAAGGTATTTGGCCAACCCTTCGCGCCTTTCATTCAACAATTTTGTGTCCAATTTCCACAATTTTTTTGGCGGAAAATCGGGCGCATTCAGTCGAAATCCAAAAATGTCGATGAGTTTCTCGTGCAGTGAATAGAGCAAATTGTAGCGAACGCTCGCGTGGAAGGCGCCATTTACGTGGATGTCATAAACCTAAACCAAACAAAAAAAAAGTTTTACATTTTAATAAACACAAAAATTTTACCGTAAATTTGTTGAAGGGATCTTCGTGGTCGGCCAACGTTCGGTAGGAAGGGACCGCAATGTGAATCATTTTTTTCACATCGGATGTTAATAAACACTCAAAAAATCATTAGCATTTTTGAAAACATCGCTTCACTAAACAAAAAATAAATTCTTTCACATCAGACCTTTGTCCAATCGCTTAGCTTTTGCTTGTTGGTAGCTTCTACTAATGATAAGCTTTCGAATGATATCAAAAATCTTTGATTTAGTTGACGTTGAAAAAAGTTATAATGAAATAAGCTTGGAAAAAACAGGGCGAGTTTTTTTCTAAACTTAAAAAGCAACGCCAATCAGAAATTCTTTGAATGCCAAATTCAAACTTTTTTGAATGCGAATTCAAAGTGAATGCCAAATTCAAACAATTAAACAGAAAGCCGAAATTTTTTTGCGACATTTTGACACAGTGGCTTTTCGTTCCGCCGCTTTTCGTTCATTTCCGTTCACTGCGTTTCCAAAATTGCCCAAAAAATGGTCTTTTTTTACGGAAAACGGAAATCCTTTTAGGGGCTAGTAAATATGCAACACTTTGTGTCGTGTATTTTGAGCTTCGGAGCTTTGCCCACTCCCGGACCCCGAGTTTTTTTTGCTTCTTCTCCCACATTTTATTTTTTAATTTTTACATGTATTATAAATTATAATGCCATTTTTTCACTTTTTAGCTCATTGGAATCGTAAAAATCATTTTTAATTTGCAACAACAAAAAATGTCTGACAATCCGACAAAAGTGGAGAAACGATTGAAGGAAATGTGAGTTTTTTTTAATTAAAAGTGAAGAGTATTTTTACGAATAAGGAATTTTCTAAAATGCAAATTTTTTTTGCGAATTCTACTCAATTTTAGGAGGGAGGGGGGTCGGCGGTGTCGATAGGCGCCGCCGGGAAATTTTTTTTTGAATTTTAACGAAATTTGTTAAGTAAATTAGTCCAAAATTACGAATAATTGCAAATTTTCAGTTTCATTTGTGACGACGTTTTGTTCGAAGTGTTCCAATTTTGTGGCCGTTTTGTGCTCGGACTGAAAGTTGCGCTGATCAGCGATCGATTTGACTTTTTGGTGGACGCGCATTTAAATTCGAAGGAATGGCGGTTGGGTTGGTTGGTTTTGGTCAAGCATCAGCTGCCGATTCCTCAAGAGCCGTTTCCGGACAAAGTGATCGGATTTGAATGCATTTGGATAGGGTCAGTTCAGGACAGGGGCGTATCCAGGGGGGGGGGGCTTATACACATCTAGATGTGTATAAGAGACAGTCCCTGGGCTACGCCCCTGGTTCAGGACGTTTAAAAATCAGAACGATCGCTGTTAATAAGGCATGCATCCCGTTTTTAGTTACATCGACCGAAGTGTGATCGAATTTCTCAAAAGCATTCGCCGACTTTTCGACCCCAACCGGACCAAGCTTTCCATTGGAACACGCTTCGACCAAAACCGCAGCTGGGAAATCATTTGTCACCAGATTTGGCCTCTGATCAAAGACAACATTTGCGAATTTCCGTTATATTCCACCGACACTCTCGACCGTTTGCGCCAATTCTCTCCGACTGTTCTCCGCGATTGCGCAAAGCTCCGAGTGATCAGTTGCCGTGGTTTCCTCGAGTTTCCGGCCGATGACAGTGCCGGCGCTTCTTCTGGACAAGCCGTGGCCAAATGGTTGCACACGCCCCGCGGGGATGGACTTGCGAAGATGCTTTGCTGTCGCCGTCATTCGGGAGAAATGGAAGGACTCAAAGAGGTAACTCTGAGCACGGTGTCTTTTTAAAATCTGTTTTATTGGACTCTCCGATTTATGACACTTAATCTATTTATTTTAGGCATTTGTCAATTCGACCGATCCGGTCAATTTTATTGTCTGCCTTTGGGTTGTCGCCAATGCACCATTTGAATTGGAGAACACTTTGACGGGGGAGCGATTGGTGTTGCGACACGTTCGTTCAGACTCATGCCTGCTTATTCGCTGTCCGATTGAGCGCGACGAAGACAAATGGGCCGAGTGGGAAAAGGAGGCGGCGGAGTGGGCGGTGGAGGCGGCGGAGCCACGACTTTGGTGGAATAGCATCCACATTGAACTCCAGGACTATAACATCGGCGACGGGTGAGGATGAAATGTGAAAAGGGTTTTAGCTTTACCCCCTACCACAAAAACTTATAGTACTTTCCGAACCCAAGGACCCAGCGGCGTAACCAGAAAAAATTTTCGGGGGGGGGGCGGCAAGCCAAAAAAGTCGGTGCTAGGTCGTTTCCTAAAAAAGGCAAATGGGGCGCTTTTCAAAAGTTTTTTTGGTTATAACTTATTTCAAAGCTAACTAAATCAAGCAATTTTAGTATTATTCGAAAGCTTAGGAGGAGGAGAAGCTGTTAGCAAGCAAAAGCTAAGCGATTGGCCAAACATTAAAGGCCAATGTGGCCAAAAAAGCGTATTATGGCCATAACTTTTTTGAGAATTGTCCAATAGCTTAGCTTTTGCGTTTAAAAGCTTTCACCCATTGCATGCTTTCGAATGATATCGAAAATGTTTGATTTGGTCAGCTTTGAAAGAAGTTATAACAAAAAAACTTTTGAAAAGCGCCACATTTGCCTTTTTTAGGAAACGCCCACCCTTGCCTTTTTTAGGAATCGACCCAGCACAAAAAAGTCGATTCTTTTGCACTTTCCGTTTTTCTTAAATTTTTCTTAAGCAATTTTTATACTTAAAATTTCAATTTCAGTAAATTATATAGAATTTTAACATTTTTGAGGGCGCGGGTGGGTCGGCGGTGCCGATAGGCGCCGCCGAGAAAAATTTTGAATTTTTACTCAATTTGTTAAGAATTTGCAACCTAATTTTAAAATATCGGCTTTTTTTTTTGAAGTTTTTTATGAAATGGGAGGGCCCGGCGCCGACGGGAAATTTTTTTTGATTTTTGATGACAATTTATTAAGAAAATTGGCCCAAATTTTAAAAGTGCAAAACAATAGGCTCCCCTTTTCTTTTGTTTCTGTTTTTATATATTTTTTTCTAATTTTCAGATTGTTTGACGCAGGCGAAGGTCCGAGTGAGCCCAAAAAGTGAATGAACAATGAAGGACGAACGGAATTTGGATGGAAAATATTTAAACTGAAAGATGGATTTCATTTAATTTGTTGCTTTTCTCTTTTGCTCGATAAATTTTGTTTGCAAAAATTCTTAGAATTAGCGATTTCTTTTTTACGTACTACATGATTATTATTTTAAATGTGGCAACTTTTGTTAGTTAATTGCCCGCATACCAAAATGTTATACCGATTACCAAGATTAAATAAATGTTCAGTTTAAAGCATACCGCCATTTTAGAAACTAAAATTTGGAATTTTGTGTAGTAAAATAACATGTCAATTTCGTCCGAATCAGCCAATGGAAGGGAAATAACAGCTGATCCGGGTAAGAAGTTGGAATTTATTAATAATTTATTAAAATTCTTTTAATTGCCAACATTTTCAGAACATTTGTGGCCGGACCCGTCCGAAGAAGTGCGTCTTTTGCGTGCCAGAATTGCCCAATTGGAACGCCAACAACCGATGAATTCGCTCAATTTGGCCCCCCAAAATGGAAAGCGTAGAAGAACAGAAGAAAATGAAGCAGTTCAAGGAGGAAATGAAGACACAAAAAAATCGGGCAGCAAAATGCTTGAACAGATGGAGGAATGGAAAAGAGTTGCGAAACTCGAGTTTGAAAATGTGAATATACCTTTTGCTCTAAAGCATTCTTTTTTTGTTGCAATTTGTTCAGAAAGCACTCCGCGCCGAGCTCGAACATCAGAAACTGGTGCAAAATCACAAGGCTCTGCACACGAAGATGGAGGAGTACCAGCACAAACAGCAACAGACCATCGACGCGTTGACAGAACAATTAATGGGTAAACTTGTTTGAACTCATTAACCACCTGTTTTTGCACAAAATAATTCATTATTCCACCGTTTTCAGTTTGCGTTAATCAGTTTTCGTCAAAGCATCAAGAACACGAGAAATTGTTAAAATGCTCACCAGAAACTAATGGACGAGATGAAGGAACAACGGAAAATGACCGTTTTGGAGCAGCAACAGCACCAAAAGGAAATCAACGACAAAATTGGGTGGTTAAATGATGATCAGCAGCAGAGGCTATTATGTTGCGGTGGGGAAATTTTTTTGTTTTGTCTTCAAAGTACGATATTTTTTTGCACAATTTCAGTTTCCATTGATCAGTTTTCGTTGATGCAAAGTGATCAGAAGGCATTGCTGGAAAGATATGATGGACTTGCGGCGAATTCTGAACAACAAAAAGCACTGAATGCAAAGATTGATCAAGTGGGTTTAAGCCGAGTTCAATAGACACCGCTCGAATTTTTAAAATTATTTTTGAATCCATTAGCATCAAAAAATATTCGGCATTAGTTATGATTGAGGAAGGGAAGTAACCGGTGTCCAACTTTATTCTTAAGCATTATGCTTACATTTTAATGTTATTTAAAATAAAATTAAATAATTAAAAGGGGATGAATCAGCTGAAGGAAGAATTGAGTGCAATGATGGAGCAGTATCAGAACAAACAGCAACAGAACTTTGGCGAAAATGAGGACGAGAAATTGAAGCAGTTCAAGGAGGAAATGAAGAACACCAAAGAATTGGTCGGCAGAAAGCTTGAACAGATGGAACAAAAACTAAAGGGTAAACTGGCTTGATTGCTTGATTAAATGAGGCCCAGAAGCTATTCCTTATCTTTCAGCTGATAATTTTTTGAAAATGATCGTCGGTTTGGAACACAAGCAAAAGAATGATCAGGAACAACTCCTACGCAAACTGGATGAAGCATTGAATGCAACGATTGATCAAGTGGGTGGGTTTAAAGTGGAGTTGATCGGGGCCGGGATTGGCTTCAAATTTTTTTTACCATTTTGCAATTTTGGACCCGGTTTTTCAAAATTCCTTAAACACTGAAGGGAGAATTGATTGCAAAGATGGAGCAGTATCAGAAACAACAGCAGCAGAGCATTGACGCGTTGACTAAAGCACAAAAGAGAAAAAAGGGTAGGGGAACTGTTTGTTTAAATGCTTTCAATATTTGGTTCTTCCTTTTTTGAAAAATAATATTTAAATTCAAAATAATAAATAATAAAATGATTAGTGCTAACCCCTCGAAATCGATGGGATTCCGCTGCATGCCACAAGGATCTGACGCTCATTGAGCCTGATGGATTGATTGTCCAAAAAAATGGGAAAAAGAGGGGTAAACATTAATTATTCTGTTAAGAATTTGATTAAAAAGATTTATGTAAAGAGTAGAGCCCGGCCTTGAGCTTCGAGCGAGACGAGATTCTCGAAAAATCTTGGGTCCTGAAAAATCTCGAAAATTTAGTTTTATTCGAGACGAGATCTTGAGGTCGAGATTTCTCGAGAATCTCGTCGAGATTTTTCGAGATCTCGACCGGGCTCTAGTAAAGAGTTCCACAAAACTTTTGGAATTAACTTCTTTGTTTTCAGGCTGGAGCTCTGTGTTCGCTGAACAACCACTTCCAAAAAAAGGCTTCCGGCATTTTCTACTATGAAGTGAAAATGTTAGGGGAAATTTATGTGTTCATTGGACTTGGCACCAAACAAATGCCATTAGTGGGCGAATCGGTTGGCGATTACGATGGCACTTATGCATACGGAAGCGTTGGCAATTTTTGGGGTCACGAAGTTGAGGGCCGTTCCGGTCGCAGCAGCAATGGGCGTCCGTACATCGATGGAAAGCCCAAATTTAGTGCCGGCGACGTCGTCGGATGCGGCATCAATTTGGCAACTCGCCAAATCATTTACACAATGAACGGACGGCGTTTGGGTGAGAAAGAAAAGAATTTTATAAAATGAAAGGCCGAAAATGATAAATTTGTTTAATTCTTTTTGCTTAATTACTTTCTTTCCAATTATTATGGCTTTTTGCAGAAACTGCCGGGTTGTTAGTCGATTCTGCGGCGGTCAAATTGTTTCCATGCGTTTCCATGATTTATCGTGAAGCCAAAATTGAAGCGAACTTTGGACCAAACTTTGAATACAAATTCTGATGAGGAAGAAGGCGCCGGACAATGAAAAACGATTTCACATTCTCACAAATGATTTAATTTTAAAAATAAATAATTTGTCTGGGGCCAATTTCAATTCGTATCAGCCGATAGCCAAAAACAATATTTTTTGGCCTCGAAATTGTGCAAAAGGAATGAATTCGATCATAATTTGCCTTTTTGTTGGGCGGTGTTGTGCCAATAGGCGCTGACGAAATTTTTATAAAATGAATTTTTGTTCTTTTCAATTTATTTATTATTTTTAATTTTTACATATTGAAAGACAAAAAAATGAATTGAAATGAAGAAATAAAAATGATCAAATAGAAACAGAAAAAAAGTAGCGATCGGAACTTTGAAAAAGCCGAGCCCGGGGTGAGTCAATGGCACAATCAAAAAAGGGTTCATTTAAACAAATTGATCAATCCGAGGCCGAAAAAACAAAATTATACGCCTCTGTATCCGACTTCGTCCTCCCCTTCCTCCTCCTCTTCCGCTTCTGTGAAGGGCGGAAGCGGTGCCAACGGGGGAAGGGGCGGCGGCTTTTTGCCGGACATTTCCATTGACGGAAAGGTGCACATGTAAAAGAGTGAATTGTCCGGGTGGCCAACGGGCGGCACAGTTTCGGAACGTCGCATTTGGGTTGGGGGGAAAATGGCGCCGCCGCAGCCGCCGGACGAGGACGGCACGGACAGGGACCAGGACGAGGTGGGCAAGGCGGTTGTGTCGACGAAAGACAGATCGGGATCTGAACTATTTCGGTCAACAAAACGTGTTCAGAAAATGGCTTCGGATCATCTCGTTCAATCGATTTTTGATCGGACGGAGTATTTTCAGCCCTTTAAAAATCAATCAAAACATTTTGCAAAAATCAATCGATCGATCTCTCACAGATTGAATCTGTGCGCGAAAACTACCGGAGTTGATGCCGGACGTGGTGCTGTCCGGCTCGGCCTCCTCCGTCAGCAGCATCGGCGGATAGTAACAACACTTGCGGCGTTGCGCGTCCGCAGATGACGACGACAACAGCAGCAATCGATCGTCCTCTTGCGTGCGCACAAATTCCTCAAAACGGACGACGGACAGGCGGTCCGGCTGCACGGGCGGCAGCGGCGGCGTCCGTTCCGGCGGTTGGCTGAGCAGCAGCGAGGCGGCAGCCGCGGAACGCGCGCTTCCGCTCATCGACGACTGTTTGTGCTGCTCGAAGATGATGTGATGCCGGGATGGACATTTACTCCAATTTTGGCTCACCAACGGTTGGGAGAGTGTCGCGGTAGCGGCAGAACCGCCGCGGATGCTCCGTCGCCGCACCATCACGCTCGCCACGCTCCACTTGCGACGCTCGTCCGCGTCCACCCATTCTGAAGCACATTGGAGATGGGTTGGGTTGGTTGATGTACTGCTCGAGATTCGCGAGTTCCGGACTCGTGAAAAATGCCGCATTTTTTTTTGGTCTCGAGTGCCATTCCCGAGCACTCCAGGTCCCCGGAAAATTTAGATCATATTAGCAGCACTAAAAGCATGGCATGGCGGGGGAATCAATGAACCGCCGATCACTTTGTTCTGCTCATCTGTCCGGCCAGTCCCAAAAGAAAAACGAACCGGGAAAAGTGCCGTCCTTGAGGAACAGCGGAACCAACTCTGAAAGTGATCGGAAGAACAAAAGTGAACTGCGAACAGACCGGAACTAACCGGGTGGCCAAATTCCGTCCATAATCTTAAATTGCAAAGATTTTTGAGAAACAAACTCTCAAATCCCGCCATCCTAAAATCAAAAAGCACTGTTCAGAGATTGGTATTTTCGAGAATCGGGTCGGGAATCTGGCTTAAAAATGTTGGGGGTCGGGGAGGGAAGGTTTTCGGGGCTCCGGGTTCTTCGGGAACGGTTTTTGCCGGGGTTCAGGGACCAAAACAAGATAAACAGTTTTTTTGACCGCACCCACTCACCCACCATGTGTGTTTGGGGCACTCGATGCAGTCGGCCCTCCTTCACTTGGATGGCACTCTGAAGCATTTTTTGGCATTAATTTGGACAGCCCAAATTTGGCATAGCCACCCTCGCCCGAAGGCATGGGTTTGTGCCAGTGATGTAACCGGATTTCCGGACATCCGGATTCCCGACATTTTGTTTGGCATCCGGCCCTCTAAGGCATTGGTTTGTGCCAGGCTTGTCCCGTATTCCGGCATTTTTTGGCATCCGGTCACATCCCTGGGGTTGCGCCACACCCCTAAGGCATTGGTTTGTGCCAGGGTTGTCCCCGGATT
This sequence comes from Globodera ellingtonae, assembly GCA_001723225.1. Taxonomy (NCBI): domain Eukaryota; kingdom Metazoa; phylum Nematoda; class Chromadorea; order Rhabditida; family Heteroderidae; genus Globodera; species Globodera ellingtonae. Next base: position 211,768 of record MEIZ01000050.1, read on the forward strand.
CCGGCATTTTTTGGCATCCGGTCACATTCCCTGGGGTTTGTGCCAAACCCGCCCCTTCCTCTTCAAGCACCGAAATCAGCTGCTCCAAGTCCAGGTCGCACAGCACGGTCGGCTCCAGCCCGATGTTGTGGCCGAGCGCGGCGAGCAGTTCACGCACCCGCAAATGCTTTGCACCAAACCAAATTTTAATGCTGGCAATGTTGCGAATTTTGCGTCCCAAATAGTACAGCCGCTTCACATAGGTGGAGCCGATGTCTGTTTGTTGGCCAAATGGGAAATTCAAAAAAATTCAAATTTTGGGGAGGGGCCAGGCGTTTGTCCACCTACCCAATGCAATTGTGGAGATGGCGAGGCCAAAGCAAATGTACGCGATCACCAGGGGCAAGTAGAAGGCACTGTAAAAATTTGTAATTGGCACTGAATCGGCTGGGGGGGGGGGCTTCGTCCTGCAAAATTTGAGGCCCGTACTCACTCGGTGGGGATCAATTTGCCGTACTCGATGGCGGTCAAACAGAGGAAGGCAAAGTAAATGCCGTTCGCAAAATCGACAGAATCGTCCAGCCAGTCGATGAGCATTGCTCCAAGAAGCTGAATAAATTTGGGGACTGATTTGTGAGTGTTTTGCTGATTGACAAAATTTGTTGGAGGGGGGGGGTGATCACTGATCAGTCTGATCTGGTGTCCAGATATGCCAAGGTTCATGATCGGATCATAAACCAAACCATTCAATTATGAACAAAATCAGAGGAATATTGGAGCAGTGATAGTCCAGATCATTGGGGTCCGATCAGAAACTGATCATTGAGTGAGTGATCAAACGCCTAAGGATGCGAGAGGAAGGATGAAAATCTTCACTGATCGATCACTTATGATCAGATCACATAAAGTTAAAATGCGTTATTGACCAAGTAGAGGAAGACGATGAACACCAATGTCAGAGGCGATATTTGGTCCTCCTCTTCGTCCTCCTCCGCCTCGTCGTCGTCGGCGTCTTCGACGAACATTTGCGCCTCTTCAACCGTTTGGGCCCGTTCAGTTCCGCCCCCAACTTCGCCCCCATTCCGTACAACAACAACATCGCCATGGCCCTCCTCGTCCAACACCGTGATCGGTGGCAGCATCCAACTTCTTTAACGGAATTTTTTCGAATTTTTTTGATCAGAATTTTGGTTGCTGATCACTCACGTTGCCCAGGCATCTCCGGAATTCCGGACCAGTCACTAATTGTCTGTGTTCCGGAATACACGGTCCCCACAAAAAAGGAGGGCCCCCGGGCATCCAGAACTGTCCGGGCTTTCCATTTTTGACAATTAATTCACTGACCCCTTCCTTTGCCCGCCGGGCATGAACAGTTTGCTGCTGCTGGCGTTGTGTCGCCAATGCGCGAAGCGACGCCATTGTCGCCAGAGGCGTTTTCGCATGCAGCGCTCCAACCGTTGCAAATAACGGCCAAAGTTGGTGAAGATGATCACAGTAAACGGCACCTGAAGGCGAAACGCCAAAAATTTTGCCATTTTCAAAATGTTACCCCGAGAAAACCGTAAAACACGGTGAACAGCTGTCAAAAAGGGAAATTAAAATTAAATTAAATTGTGCGCAACTGACCCTCCCTTCGGTGGTCTGCGGCTCAATTTTGCCGTAACCTGAAAAATGCGGTGCCAATGATGCGCGTCAAGTTGAGTGGGGTTGTCCTGACCCCGGTGGCTCCCCCCACCCCGACATGCCGTCCCCGAAAAAAAGCCTCCACGGCATGCCGTCCCCGAATGGCGGACCCCGACTCGAGCCCAACTTTTTAGGCTTTAGCCCGGGCCATGAACCCCCATGCCCCGACATGACGCCCTGATAGTGAGGGTCGAGGAGAAAACTTAAAATTAATTGCAAATTACCCAACGTTGTCAGAATGCCAAACCCGAACAGAACCGCATTTCTAAAATTTGATTAAAATCAAAATTTAAATTCCCCCCAAATACTGACTTCAAATTCCATTCCATTCGCTCGTCCCTGCCCTGGCTGAGTACGCACCTCACCACAATGCGCTCCGCCAGCATTTCCTCGGCCCGGCCATTTTCGTTGGCATTTGCCCTCCCGGCGCTGATGGCGCCCTCCACACATTGGAGCCGTTCGGCCATTTCCCTCTCCCGGGACTGAATTAACCATCGTTAGATTTGATCGATTTCCACAACATTTGCGGTCTGATCTGATCAGAAACACAAAGAAGGGTCAAAACTCGGTATTTTTTGACCCAAAAAGTCTATCCTGTCCCCGACAACCTCGCCCGACACCCGACAATTTGTGATTCCCCGATTCCCGACGATTTTTCAATGTTTTTCTGATCAGACCCAAACATTAAAATTGTGATCAAATGGATCAATCAAACTGATCAAGGCTTGCCATTTTCCAATTGGGCTCCTCAAAGTGAAGAAAGATGAAGCCGCCGAAAAGTGAGTAGAAGAGCAGGAAGCAAAGACACAGCACATTCACCTTTGATCAAGGCAACAGAAGACTGATCAAAATTTAAAAAAAACAAAAATATACTCACTGCCAGCGGCTTCCGGTACAAATGAAGGCACTTTAATGGGAATTTTTTGGTGTGATCAGTGCTGATCAGAGGAGAGTGATTTTTTGGGAACAAACACCGATCGGAATCGAGCAAAAAGTGTGTTCGGTGTCTTACAAAGAATTGTGGTTGATTAAATTTTTTAGTCCCGAAAAGCGATCGATCGGAATCCGTCCCGATCGATTGCATTGGGTAGACTCACCGATCGAAAGGGTCCCTGCTGATCATCAGCAAGCTGATCTTGGCTCAACTTTTTTTGCACAAGACTGACTTCGTCCGACTTTTTCTTCTTCACACTGCCGCCACTCCTTACGGCAATCGACATGCTTTTTGAGGGCTTCCAAGCTCGGAACCAGGGGTTATGGTGGTTCAGCACCGGTCCGAAATTGTGGAAAAACGGAAAACTTGTTCAGTTCGTTCGGGCGGACTGCGCGACTCTTCTGAAACTCCCAAGAAATGTTGCCGCTGCTTTTTTTGTGTGGGATGAGCACAGAGAGTGAATGAATGAATGAAGTGAGTGCCAATGCCGAGAATGGGTGGAGGGGGGGGGCGAGAATAAATTAGGGGGTCGGTCGGCAGCTGTAAAAAGCCCGGCGGGGATGGCCAAATGCCGAAAATGGAGGGGGGCGGGGCGGCAATGTTCTTTTGCTGTTGTGTCCCCCCGGGGGAATTTGTGCTGCCGGCGCAAAAGTTTCGTGATGTATGGTGGGGGGGGACGATGAAATCGGAAGCGCCGGAAGCATCGGGTGGACGGACGACGGGCCAGTTTCTTGGGACCACATTTTTTTTTGCCGTTTTTATGGGCCAATCCTTCGCGGACGCCCCACAAAAATTGCCACATTTTTTATTTGTTATTCGCACATTTGGCCAATAAAACACATAAAAACGGCGGCAAATGCCAAAGAAAAAAATGTGTTGTTTCAACATTTTCGAGCAGTTCAACCGGTCCGTCCATTCAAACAGCGCATCACTATTTATTGCTGGACGGGTACGGCGCAAGTTCGACCAGTGCTTGCTGCACAACCGACGGGAATTGGGCCATTTGGTCCTGTTGCAAAGTTTCGAATAAAAGCATTGGATTTCCGTCTAAAGCATGGCGGCATTTTCTAAGAGAACCCGGGGTCACGCGAAGCCTGGCAAATTTTTTGAAAAAAAAAATTTCAAAAATTTTCCCCCAAAAATTTTGGTGCCGTCAATCTCAAATGGCGCCAATGCCGAGTTTTGAAAATTCCGCGAAGCCCTTTTTCCCACCGCCATTTGTTGCTGTTCCTCCGTCGGTGTGATGAACTGGTTGCTAAAATGGGCAAACGGATTTTTTTTGTTTTTTGAAAAGGGTTGGCACCCCGACCCTCGACGATTTTGGTGGATCAATCATCACCAATTTCGATCCCCGACCTCCCAGACAAGCCCGACCCCGACCTTGACAATTTGTAATATCCCCACCCCGACCAACCCTAGTGCCCCAGCCCTATTTTTGAAAAATTGAAACTGACTTGACGATGGTTTGCAATTTTGCGTCCGCCTCCTGCACAGCCTAAAAAGCGTCGTCCGATAAGTGCCAAAATTGGTGGCAAATTGGCCATTATTTTGATCAGGCGCCCTCTTCGCCAGCCAACCTGTGACTGATTTTGCATCAGTGCCGCGTGCTGCTGGTCCAACTGTTGCCGTGCCGACTCGTAAGCCGACTTCAGCCCGAGGTACACCGTCTGAACTCCACTGATCAATGATTTATGGCACTTTGGTCCAGGTCGATCAAAACTCTTTGTGATCAGTGCTTTTCCCATCGATTTTTGATTTAAATTTTGAAAGATGTCTGTCTGTCTACTCTTTCTTACATAAAATGGTTGGCCTTGTCGTTGTGCCAACGCGTCCAGTGCCTCGTTGGTCTGCTCCTTCGTCATGTTCGGGCTGTTCGCAATGGCACTCAGCTGAACGCGTGCCGACGGTGAAAGGTTGCCAAGAAAGCTGGCGATGCTGATCCCCGCACCCTGTTGCTGCTGCGGTTGTTGTTGTTGAACAGTGGCGTCGTCGTTGTACACGCCGGTCCCGTTGTTGCCGTAGTTTGTGTCCCGAACTGATCGCTTCAATTTGAAATGCCCACAGGGCAATTAAATTTTGATCAGTTTTTTTTTGTTGTTGTAAAAGTGCCCTCAGGGTTATTATTGTATCCGCAAGAAATGTTTGCCTGATTGACAAATATGCTCACATCAAAACCGTCGGTGCCACCAAATTTTAATATTTTTTTTCTTTTCTCCAGCGCCCCAGGGGATTTTTTGCGTTCACTTCTACACTTACTAGTATTCCACTTCTTCTTTTTATTATCCCCTCGGGGGATTTCCCCACCTCCAACAAATGCGCTGCCGCCTTCAAATCCAATTCCACAGCCATTGTTGTGCATGTGTTTATACACAGCACGAAAAGGGACGGGAACAGAACAAACAAAAAGGGACAAAACGATGGCCAATAGCGGCTTGAACGTGTCGAAGTCGTGGCAGAACACGTTGAAGAGGAGGTCGTCCAACGTGCCGCACATGGGAACAAACATGCCAAACGTGCCGATGAAGTTGAACGTGCCGAAGATGAGGTTGAACGTGCCGAAGATGTCGCCGAACGGTTTGCCCGAATCAATAAAAAAAGTCGAAACATTTTGAAGAATGTGCAAGTAGAATGATCGGTGGGCGATTTGAGAGAAGAGAGAGTATTTAGAACAGAATTTCGTTGTTCAAAATAATTGGGCTTGGGTCTGCGCTCCCCGGAGGATAATCGTCTCATCATTTTGCGATAAAAATGTTTGAATAAACAATTAAATTCGGGTGAAAAATGATCGTTGTACATTTTGAACATTTTGATGACCCTTTCGTTCGTCGGTCCGTCCTTCTCGAGGTCGTCCCCTTGTTGACCGATGATCATCTGCAGCCCGTGCTGACCCGTGCCGAGCATCGCTTTCGGCGGCGTCGTCGCCTCCTCCTCCTACTCCTTGGGATGTTCTGGTGCTGTTCTGTCCTGGTCTGTCCCTGCACTCTCATCGTCCGCCTTCCTCCGGCGGCGGCGCCGGCGGCGATGCTTCCGTTTCTGCGTCCATTTGTTGCTTCATCTTCCACCGCATAAACGGCGCTCAGCTCGGCCACAATTTGCTTGCCCGGCGCTTGTGCCCTCGGGGCATTTTTTTCTGGTCGACGATTGACGACAATGGCATTTTGCCGCCGCCCACTGGGGCCCCCAAATTGGCCCATCTGGTCACTGTTCAGCACCAATTGCTGCTCCGATTGCTGCTGCTGTTGCTGATGCCATCCGTTGGGCTCGCCGCCCTCGCGCAGTCGCTGCTCCGACAGCGGACGCAATTTATGCAGTTTTGGCACATTTTTCTGTAAAATTTAACCCGTTTACTGTACAGCATTTCCAATACCGTATCTGACGAGCCACAGTACCTTCCTGTCGATTGTTACAGCCGCTGCCTGCGTCACGGTCATCATCTGCTGGACCTCCCCAATGTGCTGCTCGTCATGTTCATGGCTTCTGCCCAGCTCTGCCAATTCAGTCCCGTCGCCCAACTCGTAGCATTCGTCAAAGGACGCATAATCGACCAACGCTTCAGTTTCGTCCACAAAAAATGCGGGCGCACTGTGCCGACTCTCCGAATTCAGCATGCAATTGTGCCCATCACCGCCGCCGCCACTCTCCTCGTAGAAGAACGCCACTGAACGGCAACGGCCCGCGTTGCTGCCGCCGGACCGTGTGCCTGCTGAACTGCTTGAACTCGATGATGATGCTGCTGCTGAAGACAGATGTGGGCGGTGATGGTGGTTGTTGATGTTGTTGTGCGCCAGGCACAGCTCCAGACAGTCGATCAGCGAGGTGGCGTGCCGCGAACCAACAGCAAAGCCGAGAAGGCTCTGTGAGCAAAGGAGACGGTAGTAAAAAAGAAACCAATACTGTGTGGGTACAGTTGAAGAAAAATGGATTTGGGCGGTACGGTAGTACCTTTTGTGGAAAGCGTACAATTGGGTTGCCCCGGCACAGCTCCACAATGTCTGCTGAAATGGTAAATTTGTAAAAGAAAATTACACCCAAACATTTACACAATATGCAGCCTTTCTCGTAGTGCGAAAATGACTGATCGGGCACCTGAAAGAAAAATTCCGTAAACAGATTGTTCATCTACAGCGTGCCTAGAATCTAGACCGGACGTCTAGACAATACAACGTATAAACTGAACTTGAATCGATTTTGAAATTTAGTAAATCACGTTAGATTCGAGCTCAATTCTCAAACCCCCCCCCCAAAAAAAAGTTCACCAAATGAATGCTTCCTTCAGCCAAACTGCCAATGCCGTGCAGCACACATTTGCCCGTCACCGTGTCAAAAGTGGCGGCCAGGCACTCAAACGGCGTCTTGCCTTTGGCCTAAACATTTTTAAACAATTTTTTTTTGGACAAAAATCGAATGGATTTTTTTTGCTTGGGGTTCACTGACCACGTTGACCAAACACGAGAAGGTGCACTCCGTCTCGGTGCTTTGCTGTGTCAGCATTTTGCCCGGCGGCGGTTCGCCGACATTTTGGCGTCGCATGCCCGCAGGGGTGGCCAATTGGTAGCCTTTTGACTTGAACACCACAAGGTCCCGGTCCGCAGAGCAACTTTCTGTGCAAATAAAGGATATTTTTACATTGTTGAGACTGAATTTGATCGCCAAAACCAACAATGGTTTCTGATCGAGACTCTCGATCGGTCTCGACATTGTTCGAGAAATGCTCGTTCATTGTTAGTTACCCCGAGGCGCTGTTGTTACAGCGGCGGCGGTGGAGGCGGAAGACGTGTCCGCCACCGTACTGGTACTGGCCGTGGAAGAGGACGGGTAGGGTACAGTAGTCCGGTTACTGTAGTACAGTGTGTCCTGGCCGCCCAATTCCTCGCTGAAATTGTTGCGCAACATATTGATTTGCCTATTCCATTCCACAAAAAAGAAACAGAACCCGGAATCGACCAGCATAAGTTTGACGGTTGTCGACGTGTTCGGCTCATCGCCAGGGCCTTCATCGTTTGATGAAAAATCTGAAAATTCCAAAATTGCACAAATTTCCGTTTTTTTGTTGTTGCCCACCCTCCCAACAGTCGCTTAATGCCTTTCCGTGCCCAACTTTTGACTCGAAATAGTCAAAGTCGCGCTGGTGGTGCAGCTGTGCCGTGCCCGTCCCGTTGCGCGTGTGGAAAATGTCGCAGGTTGAGGACGGACGGGCAAAAGTCAGCGCCGCACATTCGGAATGCCTGTGAAAGGGGGAAGAAGCTTAAATCAAGGAGTGGAAAAGCGGATTTTGGCACTTTAAAGGTGCTTTCTGCAACGATCAGAAAATGATCAAAGACAGAACATGACCAGAATCAGAAAAAGATCAAGCTGTAAACTGTCGGGTGTTGTTTTATTTGAAAAATCGAAATTTTTGAGCATTTATTTTGACTTTTAAAACATTTTAACGATTCTGATCATGAGCACAGGGACTATTTCAGAATGATCTGAAAAGTTTAAAACTGATCAGTCATTGAACGAAATTAATCCAATCGTTTCGGCATTTTTGTGCTATTGTGTCTGCCCGTCCGTCCGTCCAAAACTCACCCGACACAAAAGCGGACGCAGTCGGCACGGGACAGCCCAACGCGTCGGTCCAACAGCGGCGGTGCCCAGCGAAGGGCGCATTGGCGTACTCGACGGAAGCAGACGGCCATGGGCTGCCCCACACCGGGCGGCGTGTCGGTCAACACCAACTCGGCTGGATCAGCTACGGATTTGAATGGATGGGAATTGACGCCAAAACCACGACGCTGGGGGTATTGAAACGATCTTGCGCGAACCTTGGCAAAACCACCGCCGGCTGCCGTCGCTCCTGTCTTGATGTTTGCTAGTACTGCTCGGTGTTGATGATGACGATATTGGCACAGCATTTGCCGCCGCCATTTGCGCAGGAACCCATAGCTTAAATTTACAACAAAAAATCACATAACCGCCCTATGACGTCATTGGTTGATTGACCAAAAAAGGGGTTGGTTCTGAACCTGCTTCCTGACCATTGATATGAATTGCCGGATCATCCCTTGACCTTTTTTGGGCCCTCACTCTCCGACCTGCCAACCCGAACATTTCGTCCCCCGAGGGGTCGAGAGGAAGTCCCTACTTTAATCCTCAAAAGCACGGCTTACTTACGAGGTGATTTCCGGCCACCGGGACCAGTCCGCCGCCGCCACTGTCCGTCGAGGGGGCGACGTTTGCCGTCGTTGTTTCCAATGGCTGCTCCTCTTGCCCATTTTTGGAGGGCCAATAGCCCAACGTTTGCTTCTTCCCTGTCCCCTCCGGCGATTGGCCAATTAGTGTTGAGTGTCCGTGCACACGCGGGGCCACGGCCCGTGCGACGCTTAGCCGGGGCGCAGGCGGTATGAAAAAGACGGCAGCTGCAGGCACAACGGACGAAGCTGTTGGAGGTGTACATTTAAATTTGGCGAATTTGTGCCACACATTCAAAATTCGAAATTTGCGCCAAAATTGGCGCATTCTCAAAACGAAACATTTGCCTGAAGGCGGAAAGATGGGCCAATGGTATGTGTAGGTGGCGCCGCGTTGTCGAGGCGGCCACCGCTGTCCGCGCACCAGACGGCCCCCCTCCGGCGACAACAGCCCACTGTAACCGTAGCGACTGAAAAAGAGTGCATGAGACAAAATGGTTGTTGACCCACCGCAAGCCAACCTTTGCAAGACGTTCGGGTCGTAGACCAGGTCGGGCGTGGCATCGGACTGCTCGCGACCAAACGACCCGTGGCTGACGTGCTGGTCCACGTAGAAGCTGGCGCCAGGGACAACGGACGGCAGTGGAAGCACCGTTGAGGAGGAGGAGGACACTGAAGTGGTCGAACTGCTTGAGAAGGACGGCGAGGCGGAGGAGGACACCGGTGAAGGAGATGGAGACGTCGTCATGTTGTGCTGAACAGTTTGAACGGTGTAAGACTGTGAAAATCGATTGAATAAAAGTCACCTGCTGCAGCTGTTCGCCACGCTCGCGTTCCCATGGGTATTTGAGCCGTTGACGGAGTTCGTCCATCGGAAACTGCTCCTGGCCCAGCAGTGCCGGGGCCGTACCCGTGCGCATCGCCGCCGTCGTCGGCGTTGGAGTTGTTGTCGACGTGCCGTCGGTGGCGGTCGATGCCAGTGCGATGGTCAACGCTTCGGTAACTTCGAATGGCATCGTCGTGCCCTCCTCTTCCTTGGGGGATGGGCGATGGCTTCGAGAGTCTCGTCGGAAAATCGTACCTCATCCACTCCGATGGCCTCTTCTTGCGGCTGTTTGGCCTCTTGACGATCGTCCGCCGCTTCTCCAGATTCCAATCGATTTGAACGATGATGGAATTTGCCTTCCAGCTGACGCGCGAGGGCTTCTACAATTTTTTTTTTTTTGTACAAAACACCGAATTGACAAAACGCCGACTCGCTAAAAGGCCGAGTAGACAAGAGACCGACTCGTCCAAAATGACAAACAATCAATTAGATTTGCTGCCATTTGTCCCATTATGGGCGAGTTAGCCGTTTTGTCACCGTGCCATTTGTTTTTACTTTTCGACGCTTCCGCTCGTCGCCTCTCTTGCGCACGAACTGCCAACGGAAGCGATGGCGGGTTCACATCCGGTTCCTTGGAATAAAATGCGATCAAAGATTCCTGATTCCGAGTCTCGACTCGAGAAAATGCCGAGTTTCTAAGTGCCGACACCATTCCCAGGGTTTAGAATTTTGAATTACCCGAAACTGCATCCTTTTAGGACAAAAAGCTCGAGACTCGCGACACAGTAAGCCCACGATAACTTCCATTCAGCAGTTAGTTAATTACCTTCTCAGCCAAATCGAACATTGTGACATTGAAAATTTGATAAATGGCATCAAAATTGTCCATTTGATGAGTGTTTGGCTTTGATGGCAACGCCGGAGGGGACAAAGTCGTCGTAATCTGTGATTGTGTATCGAAGCGATTGTACAAAAGTTTTGGCGGGAATTTCAAACCGTTTGACCGATTGCCCTCCCTTTGACTGCTGTCACTGTTGGCCTTATGGACTTGTGATGGGTCGAAGAAACATTGGTGGTTGGCTTGCGATACGGTGAGATCGATGTGTCGTCGGAAACGCTGAAGGGCAAAATTTCGGTATGTTTTTGCATTTAAAATTCTCAAAATTGTAACAATTTTTGACCGACCCCTGATTTGTTGCCGACTTCAACCCGGTGGGAGTGTTCACGGACTTGCCAAGCAGTACAGAGCTGCTGTCGGCACTGAACATGCTCAGTGTGGCCAGCAACGGGTTGGCCCTCATCATGTGGGCCAATGTTTCTGTTGCTGTTGTTGTTGAAGACAGAGACGAAGGCGGCATTGGTGATGAAGATGGTAATGTTGTTGGAGCTGAAGTTTTGTCCACAAACAGACGTGCCCTCGGGGGACGATTTGCTTAACGCATTTAATGACCAAAAAAACAACAAACTTTAAATCCCATCATTTATGAGGTCTTTATTTGGGGGTGAAAGTCCGGGTCACGCTTAACCAATTCGAGATGTTTACACCCCGTCCGGGTTTACGGGTTCGGGCTCCAATCCAATAATTCAAATCAATTTCATATACAAAAAACTCACTGAACATCTCCAACTCCTCGGTGTTGTCGATGTCGTCGTCCGACTGTGCGCCGATGCGTTGGTGCAATAACAGCAGCAGCAACAATTTTAGGGGCTTGAGAATGGGCATTATTGCCCCCAGCAAAAGGTTGGTGTTGATGGGCGAAGAAGCAACGGACTCAAAGAACAGAAGAACAACAGCGCCGGGCAGCCACAAAATGGCGAGACAAACAGCAGCACATTCGCGCAGTTACGTACGTTTTATGTGCTGAGGAATAAAGGGAATTAAGAATGGTCTGGCCATTTGATCAAGATTTGATCAGAACATAGGAATGATGATCAAGGGCTTGTTGATCAGGACAATTGGGTGACCAGCAGGACTATTTGGTCGGGCCATAAGGGTTCGACCAATTGATCAAGCTTTGATCAGGAAAATTGTGGATGATTAGTGGACGGGGGACTTGTTGATTAGGACATGATGATCAAGGGTTTGATCATCATTGATCAGTGGGTGAATTGCGCCTGAACGCTCAAAGGTGAAAATGCAAGCTTTTAACGATTTGATCGGAGTAAAATGTATGTGAAGCAAAATGATCGGTGAGAGCAGTGCAGGCAGCAAAAAAAATCGTCTTCTACTTAAAATTGGTGGGATTTTCGAAGTGATGGGAGACGGAATGAGGAAGAAGGAGGGGAAGAGGAAGAGGAAGAGGGGATGAGGAAGAAGGAAGAGGGCGGATGAGGAAGAAGGGGGGGGGGAAGAGGAAGAGGAAGAGGGGGATGAGGAAGAAGAAGAGAGGATTAAGGACGGGCAGGAGGGACTCGTGCTCATAAACCGCGGGGATGCAAAAATTCATTGCGGGGTATGCAAAAGGAAAATGGGAGCGCTTTAATGAAAGGGCTCTCCAATCGCTTTTGGATTGGGAGGAGGGAAAATGCCCTGCGGGGATCTGAAACGATTAGACAATTTCCGCTCGAGAAACAAACAAACACACACATCCTGTGAAGTGTGGTGGGCAGTTTGATGGCGCTATTTGGAGAAAGTGCCCCCCCCCCCCCGAGGCAAAAATGGGGGAAAGAACTTTCTTTCTTTCACTTTTCTCGCGCATTGCGCAATTCTCTGAAGCACCGGGGGGCATTTGT
>MEIZ01000050.1:235488-247234 GCA_001723225.1 Globodera ellingtonae
ACATATCCAACATAAATTGTTTAAGTCAATGTGCCACAAATAAAAAATATCATACTGATGGAGTGTGTATATGAAGAGATCAGTCAAAACAACAACAACAAAAACAAACAAGCATTTGGAATGATTGAAGCATAATAAAAATCGCAGCAGCAGCAGCAGAGGAGAGAAGGAGGGAGACCCATCAATCAATCCACCCGAGCAAAAAGGTCAAAAATTAAGGCGCAAGAAGGTCAAAGAAAGTGGAGAGAATGCTATGCAAGCGTCGGCGCTTTACAAATTGCATTTCACCCGTTCATCCGTCCCCTCCATTTGTTCGTTCGCTCTTCACTTTCCCTTCTCCTTGGGAAAGTGTTCTTCCGGTGAGGTGCCCAAAAAACTAAAACATTAAGCAATTACAAGTACAACATTTACAAAACGTAGCCGGGGGGGGGGAATAGGGATCGGCATACTCCCCGAAAGTCTATCAAATTTTAAGGGGAAAATTAGCAATAACGACTCCCCCCCCCCCGCTCTAAAGTCCATGTCTGGGACAAGTTCGAACTTGTCGGAGCACGCTTCGCGGTACAAGGCAAGCAGCTTGTCCAGGCTCTCCTTGCTGGCGCTCATCTTCTTCTCGCACACGTCCTTGCCCGCATCCGGGTTGTTGCCTCCCTTGTCGAACGCACTTTCGTACTGGTGCACTATAAAAAGACAAAGAAACAAAAATTGAAACGAATTCCCCTCCATGCAAATTGTTGCTGCTCACCATTTGCCTTGCGCTTCCACATCTTCTCAAAGTCGTTGGCCATGCTCTTCAACATCACACTGATCTGCGTGTGGTTGGCCAACAGCAGTCCGGTGACCGGATGCTGATCATGGTTCAGGTAGGGCGACAGGCGACAGCTCGTCAGATGCATCGTTGACGGCATCCACGGAGGGGACCTGTAAGATTGTCAAAACTTGTAAATGCTGGACTCACCTGAAAGGAAAACCAAAATACCCTACTTGTACACGTTGTCATTGGTCCGACTTTGGTTCCGGCTTCTCATGTGGCTGTACAGGTCGGAAATGCCAATGCCGGCAGCGGCCACCGAGCCGGAGAAGCTCATCGACTCGTTCTGCGCCATGCTCTGTACGATGATCAGCCCCGAGAGCAGGTAGTTGTTCAAACGCTCCGCCTCACCCGATCGCTTGAGAATTGCCTGGCTCGAGCTGATCAGATGGCGCGGGTCCGCCAGATTGGAGATCACATCCTTTGGCCTCGGGAAGCGGATCAGTTGCTGCTTCGGGCCCTCCTCACGGGTCGGCACAAACGGGGTGATGGCTATGGCAAAAAGGTGGGTTTATAATTGAGAAATGGCGAAATGCAGCATCATTACCTGGCTGCAAGAAAATCATCGGCGGAAACGGGTTGAGGGAGGCGGAGATTTGCATGAGACGAGAGTAAACGGGCGAATAGAAGCGAATCGGCGCACTGAGACTAGTCATCACTTGGCTCATCTGAACAATGGGAGACCCGAAAATGCCATTCTTCCACTGCCTTTGGAATATGCCGTACCATCGAATTGACTTTCGCATAGTTCTTCTTCTCGCTCGGGTTGGCCAAATCGTCACTGTTCGTCCCATCCCTGCGCAGCTTCTGCAACGGGTTCGCCTCCTTGCAATGGCGCTCAAATGCGTCGTTGTCAAATCTAAAAATACGGAAATTTTTAAATTTATTTTCAAACAAAGTGTCCAACTCACAAAAGACACGTGTCAGCATGTTCCATAATTGACTCCAGCGAGAGCACAATGTTGTATGGGGCAACCTGGACATTGCAGGTCATCGGCTGCACCGTCGAGTATGTTTGGATCAATTTCTTCGGGTATCTACAATATTTTTTGAGGCAATCATTTTGGTTGACCAAAAGTATGAGAGATGCCCATTTACCTGTCCCTGAGTTCCATGAGAATCCGTGAGCCAAGGCCGGAGCCAGTGCCTAGAAATTGTCCATTTTTTCTTGCCTAACTCGGCTTTTGGCAAACTTTCTAGGGAAACTACGAGGAGGTTACGCCGAGAAAGTTTCAAAATTCCAGGAAAACGGGTTAGTTTTCATTACAATTTATTATTATTTTTGGCACCGAAGGCTGTGGCACTCACAACTCACTCCATTTAAAAAATGGCAAACCTCCAAGAATGGAGTGGCACATTGCAAACCCTTCAAGATGGTCGGCCCGCTCTGTCTCCGCCTCGAGCAACTCCATGATGTCCTCCATCACACGGCCTCCGGGATTGTACCCGCGTGCCCAGTTGTTGCCTGCACCGCCCCCGGTTGGCCCCTGGTAGATGTTGTCCATGTCGAACAACTCCGAGTACGCGTTGTTCTCGTGGTTGCAGATGTCGCTGAGCACGCGCGGCTCCAAGTCAACGAGCAGCGCCCGGGGCACCCACTTCTGTCCGCAATTCTAAATTGGATTCGTTTCTGTTCACTCGACTTTTTGGTTCAAATTCGCTAATGACCTCGTTGAAGAAAATGTCTTTGCAGTCCGCGCCCCGTTGATCCTCCCTCAGCAATTGGCCATCCGAAGCAATCCCGTGCTCCAGGCACATGCGCTCCCAGTAAGCCATGCCCAACTGATTCCCGCATTGACCAACCTGCACAAAAGAAAAATGACTAAAAATAAATGGCTTTCCTGGAGGACCTGAACAGTGATGATGTTGCTCGGCATACTTCCAAATAAAAAACGATAAAAATGTGTAAGAAACAATGCATGTTTTAAAGAAATGATGTGTAAAAATAAAACTCCTCAATTCATTTCAATATTCTCAGGAAACAAAAATGGTTTAAACTGACAAATCAATGGATTGTTACCAGGTAAAAACAATAATAAAACCAATAATGGAACAAAAATGGAAATGTTTAGGTCAATTCCGCCTCTCCCCCCATCAACGCCGCAGCAATCGAAACTGTTCAAAGACGGCACGAATGCGGGGACCAATTGTGGGCAATGAGAAAAGCTCTCGGTCCAGATCACTGTCAAAATGCCACATGTTCTCGGCATGCTAAAAAATAAAGAGTAAAAATCAAGTTTGAGCAATTCGAATTGATTTTTCAAACAGATTTAATAATGTATTCAGGTTCAACATAAAAATGATAACACGAACCCTGAGAAATACGTATTTGAAGCGGCCAACAACATAATTGTAGAAGTTCGTCTCAATGTCCGCCCCGTCCGTCTCGCAGTTCAACAAGTGTTCGCTAAGGATCAGCGTGAATTTCTGAATGTACAAATTGTGGTTGTTGGAGTAAACCAAAGAATAAATTCACATGACAAATGATGAGCAGAACGTCGCGCATAGCAATATCGCATCGATCCAAATCGGTTTTGGCACAACGCAAGGATTCTTCTTGGACAGTAATCTGAAAATGCACTACTTTTACGACGATCCAAGTGCTTTTCTTACTCGTTCGTCCAGTCCCATCATGGTGTCATCATCTTCTCCTCCGCCTGTTGCTGTTCCAGCTCCAAATCCGTCAAAATCCATTGCTTCCACATCGCCAAACTCGGCAACATTTGGTGCTATCACTCGCATTCGGCTGCTCTCCTGAGAGGCATTGGTGCCCAACTCCTGGGAGGCATTGGTGTCCAACTCCTGCTCCATCTTGACACTTCGAACGCCATCACCTACGCCCTCCAATTGTCCATTGTCCGCCCGTCGCTTTCCTTTCCGCTGCCGTTGCTCCAATTTTTCTAGAAATTCGCGTCTGAACGCGTACTTCTTGGCCTCCGCTTTGCATTGTCTTTCCAAATATGTGACCGCAACATTCAACGTTTCCCATACCCAGGTCCTAAAAAGTGGCGAGTAAACGATGCATTTCTATTCGAATTATACGGTCATGAAGTTCATAAACAAGCATTTTGATTTAAAATACAGAGGGGTTAGCTCTTTTTTTGTGCGCCAAACCTTTTGAACTCGACCTTCATCTCTTCCGAGAACACCCATGCGACAACGATGGAGGGGTCAAGAATGCGCATTTTCATCATTTTGTCAACAGTCACCGTCAAGATCTGAGCGTTCAATTGAATGTAAAAGGGTTTATGGATCAAAATCCAAAAAAAGTGTATATTCAACACGCACCTGTTTGTGCAGAATCCATGCATCATATCTGAACAACGATTTGAGAAAAGTTTTTAAAAAAAAAAAAAAAATGCCGCACAGTGTTCTCAGAATTGTTGATTGCATTTCCTCATTGTTGGCAGTCATCAGAGACAACGTTTTGTGATATCTGGAATAAAAAAAAATTTCATCAAACATTATTTAGGCCCCAAGATACTGGTCCAAAATGTTCTCAAAAATGGACACACACCGACCGACCTGGTAAATGCCGAAAATGTATGAGTAAACGTTCTTGACGAAAGCTTCAGCAGAACAGCAAAGAAAATTGCGACCGCGTCAACGGAATATTCGCCAGAAAATTCATTTCTTTGTTCAGCTCCTTCGTCAATGTCGTCGGTGGACATTCTGAGGGCAGCCAAAATTTCCTCATCCTCAGCCTTATTGCTGATAAGGGCCCGGAACTGTTCGGCTTTTGAAAATGCCGGATGTTGGGCTAAATATGGCAATATTTTAATTAAGTCTCTAAGACAAATTAATGAACCCGACCCTAAAACCCATTAGGAGACAATAAACTAACCATTATCAATAAGATATAATGGTTGGAACTAGGAATGGGCAAAATTCAAAATAAATGTTGAAAGGAACAAACAAAAAGTTCGGGATTGACTAAACACACCGAACTTCAGGGACAAAAAAAAACCTCCAACAAAAAACGATGGAGTTTGGTGTCCCAACCCCAATATAAACACAAACCATCGTCCAGAATGTAGACAATGCTCGGCTCGTCGGGAATAATCGGCGCCAATTCGGGCGGCAAAAACCCGACGACCTTTTTGTGGTAGGAAAGGCGCAAACATTTGTCAATAACTTCGCGCACAAAAATGCGCCTCGGGTGGAGTGAGTCCAACTGAAAATAATAAAATATATATATATATTAACCAATCTAAAAATGAAGCTGTGCAACCCCAACAACCTTAACACATTCAATCCAATCACTCCAGGACCACCGATACTCAAAGTTTGACAGATGGTAACTGAACCAATTGACAAATCTGTTGAACGGGAAAAAATTTTAGGTTTCAGAACTCTGACTAAAATATGCAAATTCCTAACAATAAATTTGCAGAAATCCCCCTATTTTTTTTTACTTTTTTTGTTATATATGGCTTGAAGCATAAATATAGCACAAAAAAAACCTGTCAAGACAAATTGGCTGCATTGTGTCGGTCACGCGATACAACAATTCGGCAGCCAGCGCAAGTACTTGTGGCATCGTGTTGGCCTCACTGCGACACAACTCAATCAACAGGGCCCCGTAGAACAACTCCTTAACAGAATTTCCAAATGTTTATAAAATGTTATGCTTAAATTATAAAATACATGATGCGGTGCGGCGGGAAGTCGAAAGAGTTGGTTGAACACCGTTTCGATCATCACATAATTCAACGGCACAGTTTCCTTCCGGTGATAGTTCAGCAGTGCTTGGGCGCACAGTTTCCAGTCCAAATAATTGTTGTCAATTATCCAATTCAGGTCCTCTTCGACCAGAAAACGCTCAATGGAATTGGAGGCCGGCAAGGCAATTTCCTGACACAAAAATGGGATGTCAAAGGCATCAAAACGTATAATGCGTCTACCTAAGTTATGTCGCTGGACAGGAAAACCGAAAAAATTTTTAGAATTGCAAGATCGAAACTCTCCCGACCACGTGAATCGGAAGTCTCCGTTCCTATTTCATCTCAAGTTCCGGCGAACCCCTTCAAAATGTTTTTTTTTAACTTGCCACTCGGAAAAAATATTGTTTTTTAAAAACTCAAAAAGTTACGCTTTCCACGCAGTCATTCTTATCGAAGAGACGAAACACAATGCGGGGCAGCGGATGATTTTTGCTATTCTCCAGAACGTCACGGTTCAAACTGATAAATTTGAAGTGTAATGAACAAAATTTAATCAAAAAAATTTTGCAATTTTATTACTCGGGCAACTCCTGTTGGACGGATGTCGCTAAAACGGATTCAAAAAAAGCGTATGTGCGCAAAATGTGTTTCTCCTCCCAATTTTGCTCGCGCAACTTTTGGAGTTGGGACCACAGGCTGTCCAAATAGTCCTCTTGCTGCGGGTATTCCTCAGCTGCCCAAACTTTCAAAATCTGAACATTAAAATAAAAAGAAAATTTTCAGAAAGTCCGGTCCGTTTCACATTGATATGAGATTTTTGTCTTCTGTTGAGGTAAAGTGAAATGCGCCCCATGAGATCATTCAGTTTGGTAGGCAATTTGTCGTTCAGTTCGAGCCCAACCCATGGGAGTGTGTGCAGAACGAGGTAAACGAAAAAGTTGGACTTGATCTAAAGTAATACAAAAAGTGCAATTAAGATTCAAACAAAAACAATTACGTTTTCATCAGTGGCCAAGTCAACAAAGTTATCCAAAAACAAAATGACGGAATGCGGTGTCACAACGCGAGCATTGCAAAGATCACAGAGAAAGGTGGCCTAAAATTTTGCAAAAAAAAAAAAATTGGAATAAAAAGAAGTTTTAGGCTTACGAGTCGAACTGAAATGTCGTATTCACCATTCATGACCGTGTAGTGAAATTCGTCCACAAATTTCAGCAGCAGCCGTTCCCCAAAGTCGGACGATCGCGCATTCAGCAGGCCGACAAGAGTGGAGAAAATGGTGATCTTCTCAGGCAAATAAGCCGCACTATAAACAATAAAAATGATTAAAATCTCCCAAAATAAAACGACCATTCAAAAAGGATGTGAATGATTTGTCCTTCGTACGGCTCAAGATTTTCCTCCAAAACATTCGTCAGAGACTCAATCGCCGACTCAACTGACGCACCGTTCAATTCCTCATCCAACTTTTTGATCATCGTCACCAATTTTGGTTGAATGTCCTCGCCAGTGGGCAGCTTCTTTCTCTTCATTTCAGCCCCTTCAATGTCCATTTCTGAACAATTTTTGTGAACTTTTTCTCAATGATTACAGTGGAAAAGCGCACCATTTTCCTCTGCATCACCTCGACGTTTTTTTGGCAGCATAGAAAACATTATGATTTATTTTCTATAAGTGTAAAATTTGTTAAGATTCTGTTTTGCTTCCCTAACATTTATTTATTTGTTTTTAGACCAAGGGAAAGCAAATTGGAGAGATAATGGCTAGGGCGGCGATTTATATGGATAAAAAATCTCGAAATATGGCCATAAAATATGGATGAAAAATCGCAAAATATGGACAAAAATTGCAAAATATGGACGAAATATGGACAAAATATGGATAAAAATTTTTTCTAATATTGCAAAAAATGGGCAAGATTTCCTAATAGATGTAATAAGAGCAATAAAAAATTTTATATGCAAATTAACGGCATTTCATTTTGAAAATTAGCAGAATTTTAAAAATTTTCATTTGTTGGGTAGAATTTTTTGTGCGAAAAAGTCAATTTTTAGGGGTGCATTTTTAAAAAATTTTGAAAAAATCGATCCTTAGGGGTGCATTTTTCGTTTTTATTGCATTTTTGTTATGGAATTTTTAAAAAATGGCGAAATATGGGAAAAATATGGAATATGGATAAAAATGGCGAAATATGGAAAATATGGATTATAAAATGGGCTCTAGAAGCTGCAATCAAAGCTAAAAATACTATTTATGGCATTTAGAAGCCGTTTCAAGTGCGCAAAAAAATATGGATTTCCATATAAATCGCCACCCTAATAATGGCCAATGAATTAGTGCTGAATTGTTGAAAGAGGGTTGGAAATGACTTTAAAGTTTAAAATTTGTGGACGGGGATATTTTGGGTGGAAGGACAGAATGACAATTCATATTATTTAAATTTTTTTTTCTTAAAATCGACAAAAAAAAAACAACCAAATTCAATAAAAATAAATAAATTCCTATTTTTATTCTGTTTCGCTATTCGCCTAAAAATCTGTTCGTTAATTCTCCTATCTTTTTCAGATGACCAGTGGCTCCTCATATTTGTTCAAACATTTCCAACGAATTCTCTCGGAATGGCCAACCGAAACGGGCAAAGGGTCGTCACGAAATTTGAAAGTTTTTCTTGAAGGAAAGGCCAATGCGCTTTTCCAACCATTGCCACAACAACAGGGGGAAGCCCAAACTGAACAACGGAACAGCGATTCAGCCAACAGAATGATAGCCCCGGGTGTCAGTGTGATTGAATGCAAACGACAGCTTGAAGGTTATTTTTACGCTTTTTTTATTTTAAATTTTATGCTTTTTGGAGGCATCTGATCGCTCTCTCCCGCAAAATCAGGCATTTCTATCCTTGAGGATGGGGCATGTAGAAAAAATGTTTTTTCCCTAGATACGTTTTTTTTGTTTCAGATTCTACAAAAACTAAGGATTTTTTCATGTTTTGATATTTAATTTGGTAGAATAAAGTTCTACATTTTTTAAGAAACAAAAAAAAGAACAAGGAAATGGGAAAGTTGCATCTTAGTAGGTCCCAGACCCAAAATCTCTTTTATACTTTCTTAACAAAATTGTTTGAATTTTCAAAAAATGACTTGAAATTGGCGTAACAATCCCGCCACATGCCTGACCTTCTCTTTTAAAAGAAAAATTTCTTAAAAAAATCATCGGTTAGATTTTTCAATGCTCACATTAAATTTTGTATATTACAACGAAATTTTGACCCCTAACAAATAAGATTTTGCAATTTTTATCAAAATTTATAAAATTATCCTTGAAAAGCGCTAATGACTAAATGTTTCAGCACTTCAACAACTCGCCAACAGCCAACACAAACGCGACTTTCCCGTGCCCTACACAAGCGGAATGTTCGGTTATTCACGCGAAACAATTCAACAAATGAATTCGGACGAGGGTCTGAAGAAACTGCGCATTTACGTGGAGGGTGAAAAGAAACCGTCCAAATTAATGGATATGATCGCGTTTCTTCGTGGAAAATCCTGATGTTCCCATTTCCATGATTGATTGAAAATTTAAAGTAAAAATGGTCAAAACAAATTTAATTACGATTTTGAAATTTCTTAATGAATTGGCCAACTTTGAAAAATAATCTTTTAAAATCGCGTAAAAAATGGAAAACTGCGCAAGTAAGTGGAGCGTTTTCTTGATGACCAAGAATTGTCAGATGCCCAGTCGTCGTGTGTTTATTGCGTCCAAGCAGTACCCGGGCATTGTCCTGTTGTCCAACTACGAGAGAAAAACCTTGCAAAACCAACGGGGACGACATCACGGCTAGACCCCCCCCCCCCAAACAATTTTTGTATCGATCTTTCAAATTGTTTTCTTCACATAAATAACTAAATAACAAAATGATCTTCTGAAATGTCCGCACTTTAAAAATAACTGATTTGTGAGGCAAAAAAGTCTATATAATTATAGGGATCGAACGCGTTTTTGTAAAAAAAAAATTTTTGACAAAACGCCAATCCTTGAGGCAAAGTGAATATATTTAAAATATAAATCAAGTCATTTAATTAGTATAGTACTGTAGTTGGTGCCGCAACCGGAACCGCTCGTTTGGCCCTTAGTTTAATCCGTTTTTTAGTATTTTTGTACTTATAAATTTAGTTGATGAAATTTTCTCAGTAAATTGTCTCTCGCCTATTACAAAAAATGTTTTTTTTTATATGGGAAACAAAGAAATTTGATGCTGGGATAGACGTTTTTTCTGTTCTGTTGTGGGTTATGGCACTGAATTTTCCGTAATTCAAAAGTGCTCCATCATTTTCTGCTCGTCAAATTCTCATACAATCGGTGCTTCGTACGGGTAAATGTCTGAAAGAATTTTTGAAGTCAATGACAAATGGTTTTCGGGGACAATTCGTCACTGACAGACAATTCGTCAATGTGCCGGCTGACGGATTGTCTGAAAAATGGGACAAATGCACCGCTCGCTTACCGCCTGCTTCGGGCGAACCCCCGTAGCTGTTTTGGTTCTTCGGCGGTATGTACCAGTCGCCGTTGGCCGGCGAATGCGTCAGCACGGGCCCCGTGTCACCGCCGGTCCGTTTGACGATGATGCCACTCTCGTAGGTGCCGGACAGTTTGGAATAGGCACGGAAATACCTTTTGTGCCAATTTGTACGGATAAATCGACGACGCCATTTTTGGGCCTCATCCGGACCCCCCACCCCAATTGACATGCCGTCCCCGAAGGACCCCAATTTCAAACATTTCCCCCAAGGGTTTGGCCTTCGTAAACCACTGAAAAATCGGTCTACGGAATGCCAGCAAACTTGGATACAATCCCGCCTATTTGTATTAGGTATATCGGATGAACAAACTTGTAGAGCTGCCAGACAATGTAGAGGAAGAACAGCTCCAGGCCGGCAATCGCAAGATACACTTAATTAGAGCACGGACCGATTGAGATTCTCGATCAAAATCCCAGTAAAACTCGATCGAGATTCTCGATCGACCCTCAATCCGGGCTCTACACTTAATGCACAGCGCAACCCGTCCCCAAGCGCATGAAATCCCAAACAAAACTTACCGATTATGATCATGATGCCGAGCCAATGGGTTCCTGAATGCACAATGAAGAGATCAGTTCATGATTAGGCTTATCGGTTCCGGACCGAACCGTTTTCGATTTACTGATAGTGAGGTGTTAGATTCCGAAATTCGGATTTAAATTCCGGGATATTGTGGCGGCACCTCACCATAGTCCGAGGTGTAGTAGTCGCCTTGTCCAACAAGCCGACGAATGCCGTTGTAAGCCCCGAACAGAAGCAAAAGGGCGACCACTAAGGCAACAATGATCAGCCAACCGATCAGGAAAATCTGAAAAATTACAAAAAAATTTTGAGTTATATGGGGAGGCGGCGCCGGCACCTGTGCCGAAATGTGCGGTATCAAGAAGCGCGCACTTTCCTTTTTGATTGCGTAGAGTACTAAAAAACATTTCCATTTTTTAAAATAAATATAAAAACCAAAATTACGGAGAATGATCGCGATCAGTATGATCAAGATGGAAATAATGCCGAGGATGAACCAGATCAGGTAGGAGAAGCCGAACAAGTGCAAGTTGCGGAACAGCCCGTACACGGTCAGAATGCAAAGCAGAAACTCGACAAACGCCACCACCAGACCGGCTGTCTGAACATTTTTGTTCGGGCGGGTGGTGATCGGAATGATGTTAAGACTGATCATGTTCCGATTCATGTTTCAATAAAATTGATCAAGAATTGTGTTGCCGAACGTGAGAACCCGATGGGGTCGGGATTCACGTCGGGTTTTCCCGGAAGTTCTGGTCCAGGAAACCCAACAAAAACATCGGCGGGATCGGGACTCCTTCCACAAAAATGCCGGGATTTTTGTGCCAAAAATCCCGGCCCGATTCCAATCGCGTATTCAAAAAAGCGTCAGCATCCGTCAAACGCACCACCCACCTTCAGATCGCAGCAGCAGATCCGGCTGGGCGGCGCGGAGTGCGCTTTGTCCGCCTTGCGCCCGCCCGGCGCCGGTCGACCGCTTTGGCGAAAGTCTTTCCGACGTGCCAACGAAAAGCCGCCTCCGGCACTTTGCTGCTTCTTCTTTTTCAATTTCGGCATTCCCCTAGACCTGTCTCTTATACACATCTAGATGTGTATAAGAGACAGCCCAATAGCAGTGTCAGAAGTGTTTACCACTGCTGCTGTTGGGGGAATGTATGGGGGGAGAGAAAGAT
>MEIZ01000050.1:252630-264959 GCA_001723225.1 Globodera ellingtonae
AAATAATAAAAAGAATTTTCGCATTATTTTTTAACAATAATGATAATTTATTATATTTGTGAATTTATCATTGAATAAAATTTTTATTATCATTTCCAAAATAATGTAAGACGCTTTAGTACATTGTAAGAATTTGTGACACCAAACAATGGTAATTAAAATTGGGGAAATCTTTCATTATTTAAATCGATCATTGTGTTAAGAAATTTCGTTTTAATGGCGGCCTCGACTGTCCCGAATGGATTCTGTCGCAAATTCCGGAGATAGCAAAAACTGTAAAAAGAGAAAATAACTAAAATTGCGAATATTCTTCTTTTTTAATTTAGAACACAAATGAGTTGCAAGCGCTGGGAACATCGGTCATCGAAAGGACAAAAGCCAAAAAGTCCGAGTGGACAGAGGCGGACACCAAAAGCTTTTGCAGCGAAATGAGCGTTGACGGTAGGCAAAAATTTCATTAATTTTGAATTTTAATAATTATTTCAAAAGGGTTCGGAGCACGGAAGACACACGAAAATTAATAATTTCAAACAATTTGGCATTTTAAAGAATTTCAATTTTCAAAGAGTGGACTTGGACAAATTGAATCGCTATGCTTAGGCCGATTAAAATGAGAAAAACAAAAAAGTTCAAATTTTTTAAAGGTCTGAGGGCGTTGAAGGCCAAAATTGCTGCGCTCTTTTTCATTTTTGAAAAGGCAACCAAAAACGATTGTTCGTGTCAGGACTTGGAAAAGGAACTGCTTCAACTCGGCGTCCCTTCAGGCAAGTTTCCATTTTTTTGAAATTGAAAAAACGAAGTTGCCTTGCAGAACATGTCTGCGTTCTGCTCGAACTGTACGAATCAAACCGGGAGACGCTCGGCAATAGTTTAGCGGGGCCTGCAGTGAAAGGTTCGATTTTTTTTATGCCTTGAAGGGGTTCAAAAATTCGCTTTGATCAAAAGCAAACATGAGACCAAAACAAATTTCTCGAGGATTCGGGTTTAAAAATGAATGTCATTTTTCTGCGGACAGTCTCAAAACAACTTCCATCGTAGCCGTAAAATTTAAACATTTGAATTGTGCTTTGAATTCTGCAGGGATGCAAGAAAAATTTTTAAATTGTTAAGCTTTCGGAAAATCCCGGCAAGTGTCCCGGCCTAAGCTAGTGTAGAATTCCCGACCAATGTTTGGATAGTGTGGAAAAGTAAACAATTTTCAGCCCCTTCATTGACTGTACTTCGAAGAGAGCCGTTACCGTCGGCAACTGACCCTTCAAAAAGCCATTTTTTGCGGCTGCACACATTGAGTTCGGACGGCACTCCACCGACAAATTTGATCGTCCGCAAGGAGGAATTGGCACAAATCAAATTGTGTATGTGTGACAGAAGTCTCGATTTTGGGGAGATGAAGGTGGCTTTTTTCTAGAAAGTCACATGAAAACCCCATATTTTTTTTTGAAAATTTTAATCGGTTAGGAAAAATAAAATGCCAGTCTTTGATTTACATTACCCAATACGAAAAGCCCTAGAACAATTGAAACATTTTAATTCTCCCTTTTTAGGCATGGAAGGGGCCGTAAAACAATTCGAGTCGCTAGTTGAAAAATAATTGTCGGACCTCTGGTTAATGATAATATATTTTTTTGTCAAATTATTTATTGTCATAAAAAGGCATTTAGACCAGGGAAAATGAATTTTAAGCTGTAATGTAAAAGTCATATTTGCTGTAATGATATCTTTCATTGAAATGTATGTAACCTTCTTAAAGAATTCATCAGGTTTGAATTGAACAATTTCCCTGAAAATGACTGAGACGCCAACTGAACAGCGGACTCCCCGACGCCGTGCCGGCCCAAAGTCGGCTCGTCGACTTTACGTCAAGGCCGTGTTCACCGGGTACAAGCGTGGGCACCGCAACCAACACAAGAACACTTCGCTATTGAAGCTCGACGGGGTGAATGCCAAGGTGTCTATCTACAATTTAGTTGAAATTGGGCAGTTTGTTTCAATTTCGAGTGAATCGGTATGGAAAATCCAAATTTCCAAAAATATCACGATGCTTTTGAATCAGGGTGGCGCCAAGTTCTACCTTGGTAAGCGTGCCATCGGCGTGTACGAGGGGCACAATAAGATTCGCGCGAGGCGGTGGGTCGATGACACGCATGAGCTGTGTCCAAATATTTTAATTCGGAAAAACAAATTAATTACCCTTTAGCTTTTTACTCTAAATTTTATTTAAGTTTTTGTTTGGCTCAATGATCGTGTTGGTTCTGTTCGTTGACGTCGCCGAGGCAGCCCCCATAGAAATTTCTCAGACGTTTATCATCAATGCGCTCTGGTTTGGTACTGTTGCAATGGTGGTGGGCTATGTTTTGTTCACGTGCTTTCTGAGAAAAAAGGTCCGCGACATTCGTAAAGACATTGAACAAATGATCCTTCACCAAAGCGCTGTACTGGACGGAAAGGGGTAGGTTTTGCTCCGCCGTTTTGCTCCCAAGCACCTAACGTGACAAAAGTATTGGCCTTTAGATGCAGAAAATTTTCCTGTTTTTTCCGATAGCATTTACTTATCATATTTTCAACACTATCATATTTACGGAATAGGTTCGTCCACAAAGCAAAAAAGACGCAATATCAAGCCGTGGTAAAGCATCCGATTGTCCTTTGGGCCCAACGTTCGCCCCATCTTTATCTGGCGGTCGAGGTGGAAGACATGAACATCGAGGAGTTGACCATTGAGGAAGACAAGTTCAAAATAAAGTATGTTTTGCCTTCTCCGAAAATCAGAGGCTGGAATCAATCGCTGTTCGGGATTTTGGAGTCGAAATTGATCAATTTTACTGATTACTTTTAAGAGGATGGAAAGGCCATGACAAGTACGAGGCGGATTTGCAATTTTTTGGCAAACTGAACGGCACTGGGCTTCGAAAAATTGCCACCGGTCGCCGCGTCGAATTCGTTATTCCCAAGGAGAAGGAAGAGTGGTGGCCGCGCCTTCTCAAAGAAAAGACCAAGGTTTGACATAAGGACTTAGTCAGGAATTGGGAGTTGTGCAGTCCCTCCTCCCTCCGAAACCCAAGAAATAATGAACGAGATAAGAAATTGGTTCTTCATTTGGTTTTTAAAGAGTAGGTTTCCTGTCAAAAAATTTTTTGACAAATCGTTGACATATACATTTGCTTGTGACGCTCAGCGCCACTGGCTTATGATTGTTTCTTTAGTACGTAAGGTTTTATTTAGTCAAAATTGCCGACGAATTCTTTTCTTTTAAGAATAAACCTTCGAATCCAGCTTTTTTTCAAAATAATAAACAAAACGCAATTAAGAATAGTAAACCGGTCTAACTACTATGGCTCGGACCGGATTGTCTGGTCCGTATGTTTAAAATTTAGGATTCTACGGGTGGGGCCAAAATTACGGTCTCTACTGGTTACGCATTTTTGGGCAAATGCAATTTCAAATTTCCAGAAAAATTCTTTGAGATTGCGTGGATAAAAGTCGACTTTGACAAGTGGAAGGACGAAGACGAGGAGGAGGACGATGGCGGTCATTGGCAACTTTATTGAAAAAACAAAATTTGTTTATTTTAGCATCATTCGGTGGCATGGACTTTTCTTCCTTCGGCATGCCGTCTGGGGGGAAAGGGTCTGTCCCTCGCCCATTCCCTCGGAATAATTACCAACTACTTGCTTGATTTATACCTGCATAAATTTATAACAAAATAAAAGATTCGTTGAAAAAGCTGGCCTTCTGTCCAACAATCAATTCGAAAAATTTAAATCAAGTTGTTAAGTGTGACAGAGTCTTGATTTTAGGAGAGGTGACGGTGGCTTTTTGGGCTAGAAAGACGAAACCCCATTATTCTTGAAAATTTTAATCGATTAGGAAAAATAAAATGCCAATTTTAATTTTTGAGGGCATTTAAGAAAAACAATCCCTAGGACGACTTTGGAGAGCCGGATTTCGGGTACAGACTTTCTAAAGATCCGAACTATACAAATAGTAGATTTTAGTCGGGCAAATGTCCTGGCCGTCACGAAGACTCCCTTCACATTTGGATGTTGGCACTTGTAGTTTGGGTAAATCTTCTACTGAAAGCATTTGGGTGAACGAAATAAGTTGGAGTAACATTATTGCATAATTTGTGCGGCTATACTTCAACTCCAATAATTATTGTATAAAGTGAACAATGAGATAATTGCGTCAAACGAACGACGGTCAAAAAATGTTCCTTTCCAATTCATTCATTCCTTCCCGGTCGAAGTGGAGGTCTCGACTTCTGCGGCCTTTTCTTCTGCGACTGGGTCTTTGCCCTCGCCATTCTGATCCAGCTTCTTTGATGGCGAGAGCTCCTCGTCGTCAACGTCCTCAAGATCGCCCATGTCATCTGAATATTTAGTTTTTTTTTTCTGCTTTTATGTCACCGAAATCGAGCGAGTCCTACGAGCCAGCCCAACCTGATTCCCGGAGTCCGAAACAGAGACTTTAAATTAAACTAAATTCAAAGTCGTTTTTTCGTTACCGAGATTTTCGCCTTCGTCGTCCATGTCGAGGTCTTCAAAGCCCTTTCCACCAGACGGCATGCCGAAGGAAGAAAAGTCCATGCCACCGAATGGTGCTAAAATGAACAAATTTTGTTTTTCCAATAAAATTGCCAATGACCGCCGCCGGCGCCGCCGCCATCGTCCTCCTTCTCCTCGTCTTCGTCCTTCCACTTGTCAAAGTCGACCTTTATCCACGCGACCTCAAAGAAATTTTTATGAAAATTTGAAATTGCATTTGCCCAAATAAAGGCGTAACCAGTAGAGACCGCAATTTTAGCCCCACCCGTAACCAAAATCCTAAATTTTAAATCCGGTCCGGGCCCTACCAATTAGACCGGTTTATTATTCTTAATTTTGAAAAAAGCTGGATTCGAAGGTTTATTCTTAAAAGAAAAGAATTCATCGGCAATTTTGACTAATAAACCTTGACGTACTAAAGAAACAATTAGAGGCCAGCGGCGCTGAGCACCACAAGTAAAAGTGCAAAACAATAGGGTCCCCCCTATGGTTTTTTTTTCTCAAATTTCATTTCGGGGGGGGGGGGCATGCCCCCCGTACTTCCCAAATTTCATTTTGCATTTTATAAGCCATTGATTCATGTAGAATTTCCTAGACCCTTGCAGCAACCGTCCGATCTTTCGTTGTTCCCCACTTGCCAATACCTACCCAGTTGGGTGCAAAATCCCTTGCCGACACAAATGCATTATTTGTTTCAATTTGCATATTTTTCAAAAACTTTATCGAAGTCGCGCTGTATGCGCAAGACATGTGCCGATGCTTGTGACATTTTAAAGCTGGAGATTGGGGGTACAGGAGAAACCGAATAAAACAAAAACAAAAGCGTGAATGTGCGTGTTAGGGGAGGTTTTGTGGTCAAAAGTGTTGGTTATATGCCATTCATAAACATAAAATAGAATGTGTGGCTATTGTTGTTGTGCATAGGCGTCGTTTGCATTGCGATATGACGAGTAGCAATAAGATTTGCGGCATTTCCAAAGAAAAAGAAAGGGTTTCGGCAGTTTTTCTTTTGTGTATGGGAGACGAATCAACGACAAAAATGGATGGATGCCGGCGGCGGCGTTGTCGCTTCAGGAGGAACTCCGCTCGACCTCCACCTTTTCGACCTTCATGTTCGGGTTCATTTTGGTCGCCTCCGAGATGGCGCGGTCCAATTCCTGTCGAAGGACGGGGCAAAATTATGTGTGCTCAACAAAATTGCCCCCATTTTTTTGTTGCTACCGCGTCATGATCAATCTCTTCGTTTGCGTGAATTGTGATACGATGCTCCACCCGAGTCTCGACCACTCCGTCCGCCTCCTTTTTGTACTGAAAAGGAAATCAAAATGGTTGGATCGAACACAGTCCAGCCCGACTAAAATTTTGGCTGTACCTACTCTTATTGTACAACACTTTCTTCTCCTCACCCACCGTCAGCGTCTCGATGGTCCGGTTTCCAGTCGTGACCAACTTCGTGGAGACGAGCTCGCCAACATCTTCTGCGGATGGCTGACCACCAGTACCGCTGACATTGTCCTTCTTCTGCTCCACACCATTCTCAAAAGTCACATTTTTCCCAACCGCCAGCTGCTCCTGTTGTCCGCCGACATTCGTTTGTGCCTGCGGCATTGTTGTTGTTGAAGAACCACGCCGGCGAGCCGGTGGCACGGGCGGAGGCGATTTGGCAACGGCATTGGCAGTTGTGTTGTTGTTAACAGCGGCGGCGGCATTGGCGGTACCGTCGTCGTCAACGGAAGCTGTTTGGTAGGAGTGTGTCTGCACAGTGTGCTTGACATGCTCCGTCGTCACAACACGCCTTAATAATATAAAAAATGCATCAGAACACCATCCAGCCAATGCCAAAATATAAAGACGAAAGGGGCATTCCATCCAACAACACGCTGGTTACACCTGATCATGTTGCCGTGTTCGTCCACTTCCGTGGTCACGTGTTGAGGCCCCGTGCTTTGTTCATGCCAAGTGCGCACGGTCGTTGTGTGGGACGGCAACGGCATGGTGCCACCATCAGCCTTAATATGCGTGTGTAATGCGACGGGTTTATCACTGAGAATATTTTAAAAACGCACATCCATCGACTCAATCGTCCTGAAATTGGCTGCTTCAGTGACCTTTTCCGGCATTTTTTGTTGATGATGCTCTTCATCATGGACGAGCACATGGATTTCCTCCGCTTCCGTGTCGGAACTGGACGAGGAGCTGGAACTGCTTGATGCCGACGCGGACTTTTGCCCGCTCAGATGCTTCCTCTTCTTCTTCATTCGCTTTTTCTTCTTATCCTTTTTGGCGCCAATTTGCTAAAATTAATAACATTTATATATGAAAATTGTTTTTCCTAAAACAAAAAATGTTCTAAACTAAGGAAACCAAACAAAAAATTGTGTCTGAGATAAGCCCCCCTCGAAAAAATGCGAAAAATTTAAAAAAAACATTTGTCAAATTTTACTTTTTTTTTCGCTCTTGCCGGAAAAATATTTTTTTCTGCCAAAACTAACTAACGGTTTTAAATAAGTCTCTCTGAAAAACAAAACCATGGAGAAAAGTAACATTTAAATGTTAATCTACAGAAACAAAGGAACAGTCACAAAATGTAAGAGACAGAAATGCATGCAACCCAAACACGTGGACACCAACCACCATCGATTAGAACCCGGATTAAATCAAGCAGCAGCAAGATTTTCATATTCATTCAAAAAGCCACAAATCGCAGAGTTGATTGACTTAACTCCGAGCTCTACTGCCGATTCCGGGCAATAAACCTGCCGAAATTTGAACGGCGTTGTTGTTACGAACTCTTCAATTGGTTGACATTTTAATTCCTCATCCCGGAAAAGTACATGCAATTCATTCCTTTCTGGTTCGTTGTTTTGCGGAGTTGCATCATGCTGTTGTTGTTGTTCATCATTTTTGGATGGTTTAATGGCGATGTTTGCCGTAAATTTCTGTCCATTCACCGGCTGTAGACCAACATCCACAATTCGTTTATCGACAGGCAATGCCGCCGTTGCTGTCACACATGCTTCAATTGGACAACATTTTAATTCCTCTTTTCGGCTAAGCGAATGCAGCTTTTGTGCATGTAATAATACTTTCGTTTCTGGCTGGCCATCATTTTGCAGAGTTGTAGTAACATCGTGCTGTCGTCCTTCATTGAATGATTTTAAGGCAATTTTTGCCGTTAACTTCTTCCCATTCATTGACTGCTGTTGCTGCTCACAATGTTGTTTTTCAATGCATGAATCAAGCGGGGTCATTTTCAATTCGTTCGCGAGACGAAGCTGGTGAACATCCAGTTGAGATTCTTCTTTTTGGAGATCATTTACAATGAACGTAGCAGCAGCAGCATCAACGTCTTCACTTCTGCTGTTCCTGACAAAAATTGTCGCCTTTTTCTTCGATCCTTTGTTGTTTTGTTTATGTCGAGATTCATTGGCAACATCAACACATGGACGCCCACTGATAAATTCTTCAATGTCCGTCTGTTTCAAATCATCCGTCGGCCGTAGAATTTCATATTGGCCATTGTACACGGTCGTCGATGGGTACTCGTCGGTGTTCACCGATGTTCTGATGCGCGATTTGAGATGAATGATGGCACCAATTTTGGACATTTCCTCCTCTTCGTTTCTTTTACGCCTTTCACTGCAACAAAATGCCTTCAACGGATGCGTTTCCAACTCTTCCGCTCGTTCAACACGCTGCAAAGCATCATCACCAGCAGAACACACAGCGCTGATGGACAAATGGTAGTCGTCCAGATTCAACCGTTCGGAAAGCTCCTCACGCCCTGCATGCTTGGCCCAACAATCATTGCGGTAGGGTGTGATGGAATGGCCAGAATGAGTGATGCCCACAAAATATTGGATCGGAAGCATCGGCAAATCTTTGTCCGGCTGAAGATGGTGCAACAGTGACGAGTAGCGACGGTTCGATGCCGAAATGAGTTTGTTGAATGGCACCGCGGTGTGGGTGCTGTTGTTGAAGCAGTAGTTTCGTCTCTTCCACTTTTTGGGTCGGCAGATGAAGTTTGGCACATTTTTTGCTGCATGAAATGCACCGGTTGAGCCAATTTTGTTGTCAATGTTACGCAACAGCAAATCCTCGTACAGCCCGGTGTTGTACAGTGACACGCACTTTTCAATGTGAATGTGCGGCAATTCCGCGCAATGAAAGGTCAGGTCAATGGAATTAGAACTTTTGTCGAGATGGTTGTACAACAACTGATTGCCCGGCATATTTATTTTCCTTTCTAGAAACTTGGAAGGGTTAGGAAGAGGAACGTTTGATGTGTAATTAATTACGAGTGGTAGGGATTGTTGATTTCAAACCGACAGAAAATTTTTTGTTCCGGGGTGGTTCGGCTAAAGTCTCTATTAACCGAAATTATGGTTCGGTCAACAAAATTCTTCAGGATCAACAACCCTTATTACAGATTAGAAAGAATCACAGGCAATGTTTAAGAGTTCGTGTTACCACCCCAAGATACGTTGAGATTTTTAGGAGTGAAAAACCGACGCCCAAAAATGTCTGGATTCGGGGGTGGGGGGGGGGAGTGGCAACCGTAACAACAAAAGGAATCTGATGTTGCCAAAATATTTCCCCATTAAATGCATTTGCTGTTGTCGGCAAAATCACCCTTACGTAAAAAAAACAAAAACAAGATAGTGATTGAGTGAAGGAGGGAAAGGAATAGACAATAAAAAAGCACCGGCGGGGCACTCGCCCAACAACAAAACACACACACAGCCAACGACGGAGAGAGAGGGAGAGAATATATTTGTGCAGCACACACATTGTGCAGAGGGGAAGAAGCAACAAAATCAATACAAAATACCCCCCCCCCCTCCGGGGGTCCGGTTGCTAAGGGCATGGACGGCACAAAAATATGAAGAAAGGGGCGAAGTTGCAGTGCAGAAAAAAACAATCATTGAAACAATTTGAACACCGGGGACCGCAAATTGAAGAAAATTTTTGAAAATCTATACTCTTCCTAGTGAAATGAAAATGAAACCAAAAAAATTTACAAATTTGTGAGGCAATTCATTTTTTATTTCTTTCAAATGTGTCAGCTCAGCAAATTATTGGCACAGTGTGAAAAAGGGCGGATTTATCAGCAAAACAAAACAAAAAATTAGGCCGTGTTTGGCGACAACGACTCCTACAAATTAGTGCCTTTTAAAATCTGTCACCGACCTCCTGATAATGCAGAGAGGTGACCATGTTCGGCTGCTGTTCGTTCAGCTGTTGCGGCTGCTTAGACTTTTGCGGCGTCGCTTCGTCGGCATAATTCAGAGGCGAATGATGCTCCGTTGGCCCTTTCAGGGCAACTAAAAGCAACGGAAAATTTATCCAATTTCCCACATTATGCATGAAAGTGTGGGTGACAGGTCCTCTAAACCCCCCAAATTCAAAAAAAGGATTTTCAAGAAAAAAATAGCTATATTCCTAAAAGTTTGGGTCGACAAATCAAAATATTTCAACCCCCCCCCCAAGCCAAGATCTCACTTTGATCGACAGATTTGGACTTCAAATGGTCGTCAACAGTCGGCGTTTCAAACAGTTGAGAAGCCATTTGCGATTGGATGTTTGTGCGTCCGGTGTAGCGAAATCGAGCGGAGCCAAAGCTGAGGAAGTGATGCTTCCCCTTCCGATCGGGTTGGATCAGTCTGCAATTAGTGTTTCCTTTACTCTAATCGAAACAAAACAAAACAAATTTTGAACCTGAAGAATCCGTGGTGCTCCACCGCGCACTTCCAAAGCAACTTTGCGTGTTCGTAACTGCTCAAATTGTACGTCAACGAGGCCTCCTTCTTCGAATCAATCTGAAAATGGGCGCAATGTTATGTTATAACAGAGCCCATCTTCAGTCTAAACCTCGCCCGCTTTCAGCTTCACGTTGAAATGGTAGCGACGAAATGAGAATTTTATGATGCCCGGCCATGCAAAACGATGGATGCGCATTTGCTAAATACGGAATATGTCATTAATGAGCAATCAAATATTAAACCGATTTCACCTCACTGTACAAACTGATTCCATGTGCACTGATCCCGACCTGCACGGCTTTTCCTTTACTGTCCTGAACATGGAACGAAGAAATATTTTAAAAAAATGGAATTCGAATAATGTACGAAATCAACGACCCTAAATTTTGGTTAAACCGAATTCTACCAAATTTAAGACTTAGCCAGGGGATCCCCAAAGCAAAGGGAGACAATTTTCCGAAATTCTCTAAAGAAAAAACTCGCTCCTAAGCATGGGCAATTTTTTTTAAACAAATTGGTAGACATTTTCAGATTTTGCTTTTGATTGGCCCCAGCAGAAAAATTCTTTTGGCCATGTCTCTGTTCAGGAATAAAATGAGCAAAAATCCACCTTTGCAGGGAACAAATGTACTCCGTACATGGCCAACGCCTTGCACGCGTTCAAATAATTCAGTTCGGCTTCTTGAGGAGTCAAACCCCTAAAAAATATACAAATCCTTAAAACTCCATAATTTCCACAAAACAAATCGTCAACCTGTGCTGCTTGTGCATCTCCCTGACGTGTCCGATAAACTGTTCCTGCTCCGTTGTCGGCTGTGCAATGCGTGCACTGTTCAAATGGTCGGCGTACTCCTCGCTCGGCCGATAGTCACCCAACATCGCCTGGGCCACAAACGCGCCCAGGTTAGCCTGGGCAGCAAATGACACCGGCAACCTAAAAGCAAATAGTAAAAATGCCCCAAAACGTACAGAAATTCTAAAAAATGTTTATTTCATAAAAATTACAAAACGCTCAAAAAGCAAACCGTTCAGTGTGTACATCACGTCGAAGTTGAAGATAGAGAAGATATCGCGTCAGATCTTCCGACAATTGAGCTGGCTGAGGCGGGTAAAACTTCACTTGAAACCAAAATTCCAATGGAAGACCTTCACATTAAAAAACAATGAAAACCCATTATACAACAATAAAAAAACGACGTACCCTTCAACTGTTTTTTGATCCTCTTTTCAGGGTAAAGCCAATGCTAAAAGAAAAAAAATCGATTGAAATAGCCCACTAAAAATTTCAATGATTTGTCCTTTCACAAACAATCCAAAAACTTCTTCTCAGACCACCCCCATCAATCATTTTGCTGCAGCGCCCACATTCACCTGCAATTTCTGATCGTCGTAGTAAGCGAGTCCGAAGTAATCTTTCTCCCTGAGCTCAAGTTGCGCAGCCACCAGATCGATCAGAATGGAGCCCTTTGCCTTTTGCTAAAAATGTTTTTTGTTTTAAAATGTTTCCATTTAAAGGCATCCAATATTATTTGTGCATACATGGACATGAAAGGTGTGTTCGGTGTTGTCCAGAAAATGGATTCGGGTGGGCACCAATTTTTTGATGTCAACACCCGGCTGGACAAAAGGCGAAGGGCCCTCATCAACGACAGGCACAGTAGCTGTCGTCATTCTGCCACCGTTGTTATTAATGTGCGCAACGTTAGTGTTCGACATTAATGTACTATCTGCATAGGTACAAAACAAAATGATTGATTTTGATGGTTCTTCCATCACTCATAGTTAGAGGGTGTGCATTTTTAGTAATTTAATTTTGAATAGTATGTACAAAAAACAAGTTGTTCCTCAATATTTTGTCCACAGGTAATTAAAAAAACTATTTAGGAGATTTCGCCACTAAAAAGTCGCGAAACTAATTGAGTGCCGGTTAAATGAAAAGAATCCAATCGAATTGATAGAATGGCCATTTTTGTTGAAAATTTTGAACTACACAATGCCAAATCGTGAGCTCCTTTGTTAAAAT
>MEIZ01000050.1:276659-303864 GCA_001723225.1 Globodera ellingtonae
GAGTTGGGGGTCCAGCGAGTTGGCGAGTTGGGGGTCCAGCGAGTTGGCGAGTTGGGGGTCCAGCGAGTTGGCGAGTTGGGGGTCCAGCGATTGGAGGTTTAGCGAGTTGGGGCTTAGCGATTCGGGGTTTGGCGAGTTCGGGGTCTAGCGAGTTGGGTGCTATGAATTGGAATGTACTGTTACGCTCTTCTCCAATCCCTTTTTCAGGCCATCAGTCTTCCATCAATCTTTCACACAGTAAGAAATTTAAATTTACGAGTCAATGAGTACTGTACCGTCCCCTTTTTTCTGGCCGCAATTTGGCTGACCGTTTACTTGGCCGTCCAACGGTTTGTCGGGGGACTCGGAGACGTATTTCGAGTCTAAGTTTGTATCCTTATTCCAGATACATTTACATTTGTGTGCCAAAGCTTGTGCAATGCCTGTGCACCATCCGGCGCAGCAAGCAGGTCAGTCAGTTTGATCATCATCACTAGGGATGCTCGAGACTTAAAATTTACCAAGACTCGAGACCCAGAGACCGAGCGCCGAGACTCTCGAGCATCCCTAATCATCACCAAGGCGTTTAAATTGCCCTCGGGCAGTGCCGAAAAAGCGTAGGCCATGCGGCGCGCTTAGTTTAAGACAACTTAGGATTAATTAACTCGTAGTCAAACCCATTTTAGTCAGATCAGATCACTCAATAAATGAGCCTATGATCAAACCCATTTTTTGAGTCAGATCAGATCGCTTAAACAATGCTTCAGTGCTGTTTTTGTTAAATTGTTAGCACAGCAACCCCCCTTATAGATGATTGTGTCCATTTGCGTGCTGTCCTTGTGGGTGTACGCCCCCGAGTTGTTTGCCAGCTACAACCAGTCCTTTCGCTCCACCGACCCGTCCACCAACCGTACGTTTTTTGTTGTCCCAGACTTACAGTATGTCATGCGTCTCTCCCTACCGTACCACCACAGGGACACGCTCAATGTGTGTGATGTACCAGACAGCTCTGATCCAAATGGTAAGTGGTGATCAGCCCCACCCTCCGAACAAATGATCAAACAAATTGGACAATTTGACACTATGTCCAAAATTGGTCAAATTGTCGAAAGGATTTCGACACGGTTTGAATGTTAGGGTTTAAGAGGCGATGCTAAGACTAAGTAACAACTTTCAAAATGCCGAAAAATGAATGTGCCATTGAACAGATGGGCAATAATCTCTACCACATGCTGGTGTTCGCTGTGCACACAATCATTGTGCACACTTTGCCCTGCATTTTGCTCGTCTTTTTCACGTGGCGTTTGATCGCAGCAATTCGAAAGGCGGACAAAAAGCATTGCAATTTGATTGGAAAGTGAGTGTATTCACAAAATAATTGACTTTATTTTTTTATTTCGGCACCAAAATTGCCAAAAAAAAAGTAAATTGTTTTTCTCAAGACTCTCGAGCATACAAAAATGCTTTAGATGCAAAGGCGCCAAAAAGGAACAAAGGAATTTGCATATTTGGCCAAAAAACAATTGTTCCCTCCCTCCCCTCTTTCGACAGAATGTAAATGTGCCACAAAATTATGCATTTTAGCGCAAACAAACGGAAGGAAAGCGCCGTAATAAAAAATGCAAATTTGCCAAGGCAAAAAAGGCCATGGGCCACCCAAAAATTCGTCCAATCAAAAAAATGTGACAAAAAAATGTCAACAATTTTGGGAAAAGGGAAGAGGAGGGATAACGAAGAGTTTGTTTGAGGTAATGCCCAATGTTCGAGCAGTAGTATCCCGAATATCCGGCAAAAATGATTTTACCGGGCAAGACGACAAACTTTTCTGCTTTCCAGAGGCAACCAACATCATCATCAGCAACAGCAGCAGCAGCAACGGAAGTTCACTGTGGTCACACCCGACGAGGGTCCGGGCGGCAGCGCGCGAGGCGGCGGCATCAGCAACGGCATGACGTCCATTTTGGCTGGCCGCAGCAGCAGTTCCGATGAGGCTGATGAAAGCTGTGGCGGTGGCAGTACCGCTGTGGTGACGACGGACATGCCGACCACAAACAGCACAACATTGTTCACGCGTACATCGCAACAACAGCAGCAGCGGGGGAGTCTGAGCGAGTCCAAACGCGTCCAGGGTCTACGGCAGAACACGCGCATGCTTCTGGCAGTCATCCTGCTTTTCTTGGTCAGCATCAAATTAACCACAACCCTGCTCTTTTGGGGCGGGAATGTTGGGTGTTCAGGGCGGGCACGGCACCTTGTGGGGTCGGGGGTTTGTCCGGGGACGGCATTTTTGGGCTTAAGCGTCTGAGCTCAGTCGAATTGAGTCTTTGGACCTCCTCCTCCCCGTCAGGTGACCGAAATTCCGGCCGCACTAATCTTCGGGATGCACGTTGGCACTGTGGCGCTCAAGTTCACATTTCTGCAGCAGCGGCACTATGCCATCATCAACAAATTGCTCATTGTCCGGTAAGTGGGCGATTGATCAGTCAGTCAAGACTATCATGAACATAATAAATGCAATTTATTTACATCACCATCAACTTGTGTAGAAATGTGCTCATCGTCATCTCATACCCACTACGATTTGCCATTTATTGCGGCATGTCTGCCCAATTTCGTGAGGTCAGTCACTAGCTGGCATGCCCGGAGGGCATTTTTGCACTTTCATGCCAATTTTCGTAAAAACAAAATTTTAGGTCGTCCAACAAATGTTGGCCAAACGGAAGACACTGTTTCAGCACTTTTCATATGGCAAACTGCGCTCGAGAGGAATCAGTAGAGAAGTGCGGCGAGCGGGAAGCGGAAGAAAGAGTGAAGGAGGCGAAAGCAGCAGCAACAGCATGGTGCACAAGACGTCCACCACACTCGGCATGCTTCTGCACACGGAGACCGTAGTGTGGCGAAACGGAGTGGGCGGCGATGCGCCCCTCGGGGGAAGAAGGGACGAAATGACGCGACTGACAATGGAACACCACAGCAACGGTGGTGCTGGTGGTAGTGGCGGACGGTTGGCGGAACAAACGACTGTGCTGGTTGGAGATGACGAGACGGATGACGATGAGAGGAATGTTGAGGAGGATGAAGAGACTGACGAGCTGGATGCGAATACAAATTATGACGAGCACCTTTAACTGTGATACATACGAGTTGCCGCGGAGACAACGGGACACTTTCTTCTGAACTGAATTCACATAATGCTGCATGAATTCCAATGTGTATAAAAACTTTAATCACTTTCATTGGAGCAGTTGGAATGTGTTGATGAGATGCACAGTGTGTAAAGAAACAAAAAAAAATGATCAAATTTCCCTTACAAATTAGGCTTCTTATTTGTTATTAATTGCGTGATTGGTTCTCGATTCGATGACTGGACAATTCAAATGATGTGATTAGGGCGTTAGCGCAAAAAAAAAATGGCAAAAGAGAAGAGAAGAGAGCAAAAATATGACAAACAAATTTTGAAAAATTAGGAATAAAAAGTGAATTTATCTCCCAATGTTATCGGAGTGTCACTTGGCAGCTGACTCTTCGGTTTTGCTCGGAGCATTGGAATCCTCCACAACGTCTGCCAATGAAATGAGTTGCTAAAGGATAAAACTCATTTTAATGAACACAATGAATGATTGGATTGGGTTATAAGATTCGAATTGGACCCAAAAAATTCATATGAAAGCATTACGCAGGACAAGAATCTTTTTCAAATTATTCCCCTCTTCTCACCGCTTCGACGAGCGCCTCACTGCTCGGAAGTGGCAACGATTCTTCCTCGATGGACGTGTAGTCATTCCGGCTGGCACTGCCTTTGCGACCGATCGATCGCTTCTTCCTTGAGGCAACGTTTTGCTGTTGCTTTCCATCATCGCCGACGGATGGCTTCCTGCCGTCCGAGCGCTTCTTCGGCGACTTCTTTTTTTCGTCTCCTTTTTCAGCGGTCGCCGTACTCCTTTTCTTCCTCTTTTTGTCCAGCAATTTTTCCGATTTGGACCTCTCAGCAGGTGCAGCACCAAACGGACGTGAATATGTCTTGTGAGCATGCAAACTTTCTTCGCGCTCTCGCAATGCCTCGTCCAGGTCAACATTCAGTGCACGAAATTCGTCATCCAACTACAGACAAAGGTGATGATGTACTGTATTATAAAACACGAGAAATACCAAGAATTAAAAACGGGTACAAAAAATGCGCAACCCGTTGCACACCTGTTCCTCTGAAGCGCTGGACAGTGCACCCTCCGGCATTTCACCATCGCCCCTGTACACAAAGTGCTCCTCCGCCTCGTTGCCGCCCTCGCCACCATCCCTTCTCTTCGTGATGCCATTGTCTTGCGTTTGTGTTCCCTCTTCTGCCTCCCCATCCGCTTCATTCCCAGTTGGTTGCTGCATTTTCGGTGTTCGTTTCTTCTGTTTCTTTAATCCATCCTCGTCCACCACATCTTGGGTCTTCTTTTTTGCTTTCTTCTGCTGCTTGCCGGCCTCCTTCCAGCTAAGTGTGGAGCCCTGCTGCTGCATGTACCGTTCCAAGCCAAGCACACCCGCAATTTCCAACGGGCTTTGGATGCCTTGTTGTTGTTGTTCAACGACAGACCTTGGTAAAGCACTGCCACCACCGTTTCTGCTGCCATCCGTGCCGATAAGCAACCGAGCCGGCCGTTCCTTTACGTAGAATGGGTTGTTCTCCAACTCGTCCTGTCGTCTCCGTCGACTCTCTTCCGTCGTCGTTGTTGACGCAGATGGAAGAATTGCATCCGACTGCTGATTCCTTTTTCCCTCCCGCATGTTGGGCATTATGCCGTTGGCATCGACAGAACTTTTTCCGTGGTACGCGCTTGGCGATTGCTTACGATGGACCTTCCTACTTTCCACCGCCGACTGGCCCATGGAATATGTGGAAGGCACAACTACGGCACCCTTTTCTCTGTGTGGTGATGCCATTCCGTATTCCTCCTCCTCCTCCTCTCCACTGTCTTGAGCGTCGTCTTCGTCCCCCTCAAATGGCTCCATTTCATTTATACACTCGTCCAAATTCAATCTGATTGTATAGAGAATGAAATTATTTGGTGGATGTCGTTGTCCAATTCAATGTTTACCCTTCCGGAACTGGCACTTTCTTCTGCGCTTTGGCCGCAACCGGATTCAACTCCCCTTCAAAATGTTTTGTAAGCGCTTCACTAATTTTTACATTTTGTGCATGCATTTCGGAGGCAAATTTGAGCATCGCAATTAGGTTACAAGTCTAAAATTAAATTTTTGTTTGGTATAAAAAATCAGAGCATTTTGTGACCCGTTCTTGTGCTTCCAAATGGTCTGTGTATTGGTACTCGGGCAACTTCGAGACGAGCAAATTGTCCAACGACTCGACGCCGTCCCAATCGTCGTCGGCCTCCAATTTACACAGTTGAAAGGTGTACAGCTTGGTAATGTTTTGCACAAACACGCTGAGCAACGCACCGGGTACCACGGACAATTTGACGCGTAACATGGCGTCCAAAACGGTGGTGACATTGTTGACACTTTAAATATTTTTAAAAAATTAAAATTCCAAAACAAAATTTTGTTGTTAAGAGATTGGAGGGAAAAACGCACTGTTGAGCAAATTCGCCACAAATCCATGCCGCCGCCAGCAACACATCGGCAACATTGTTCCGTTGTCGGCCATTGCCTTTCAACAGCGGCTGCGCATTCTCTACCAAAAGTGCCATTTGTGAGACGGAAAAGTGTCGGATGGACTGCACCCGAACGGTGACGTCCTGAATCTGTGCAGAAATGTAAAGGGAGTAAAGGACGCTAAAAATATGGTGTACCTGTTCAGCAATTAGCACACCATGTTTAGTGCCCTCCACCTTGGTGAGCTCAACCAGCACAGAAATGTACCTTCAATGAATGTATTGGTAACAAAAACAAACAAAAGCATTTATCAAAGCACCATTCAAAATTGGCGATGTATTTGTAGTTGTCATGTGAGCAAATTGCGATGATCCGTTGGAGAAGCTCATCCCGATAGAAAGAACCCTAAATTTTTTTTTGATCAATTCAGAAGGTACCGAATTGCGCGATGATGTTTGTACCCCTGGATTGGTGCTTATTCGTATTTCAAGACCAAATTTATGCC
The DNA here is from genome assembly GCA_001723225.1 of Globodera ellingtonae. Lineage (NCBI taxonomy): Eukaryota > Metazoa > Nematoda > Chromadorea > Rhabditida > Heteroderidae > Globodera > Globodera ellingtonae. The sequence continues at coordinate 282,742 of MEIZ01000050.1, forward strand.
TGGGAAAATTTTAAGAAATTCAACAGGGCCCTTTCCAACAAAAATTTTTTTCCTTTTAAAAAAACATTAAAAGTACAAAAACTAATTTTTTTTTTGAAAAATTTCAAAAACATTTGCCTCTGCCGCGTCAACATGGTCCATCAGGCGTCGCACGATTTCCATGATGTTCTTCTTGGACACCATCCCGTACAAAAGGTCCAAAGCGCGGAGGCGAATGCTCTCGTCCTTATCGTCCAGACAACGCAACACAATGTCCTTGTGCGCTTGGACCGCTTTTGGATGCGTCAGCAGAATTCTGCCCATTGCCAACAGACCCAAATATTTCTGTTAAATCATTTTTGTCACAAATATATAAAAAAAGAAAACAAAAAACGCACCAAATTTTGGTCCGAATCATCAATTAAAATGCCGAGTTTTTGTACGCAGAGCTGAAAGTCGAACGCATTTATGATAACATCCAAAAATTTGTGCCCCCATTTTAGACCATCTGATGTGTTAATCAGTGATTGATGGTTTTCAAAAATGCACTTTTTGTAAACGGTGCAAATTTTTGCGATTCGATTTAAACAACAATAATAATAATAAAAATGTTTAAAATTCAAAAAAAAAAAAATACAGACAAACATCCAAAAATTGACCTGAATGCTCGGAGTGTAATCGCCCGGACCTTCAGAAGAAATGCTGATCAAAATGGCGATCACTGTGTTAATGCACTGAATTAAAGGAAAAATCCATTTGTTGCGTTCAATTTGATCAAAAAACCTCGTACAGCAATGACATCGCTGAGGTGGAATTGATCAGATTGGTCAACGGCTCCAAAAGTTTTCGACCAAGTTTTGGCTCATAGGGCACCTAAACGACATTGTTTTTTAATTAAAATTTTTTAGACTAAAGATGTAAATCCAATTACCAAAGAACCAAACAATTTGATTATTTTGATCAACATCCAGTTGTTCGATGATGTGTTCAGCAGTTTGAAGAACACATTTTGAAGGCCGAGGTAATTGCGCGGGTTTTTCCTGGCCAACTCGCACACAACATTGACAGCCGCACTTTGAACTCCTCAAAACATGAACAAATAATTAATCGAAACGGTTACAAGCCTTACCAGGATCCTGGTCTTCGAGCCGATCCTTCAGCCTGGGGAAGGTTGGCCGCAACGATTCCGGATATTTCAAGAAAATTTTGTACAGGAGGAGTATGGCCTTCTTCCGTACGTAAGGCTTGCTTGAAGACAACTAGGAGACAAATTTTTTTATTAAGTCAAGCGCAAAATTTTCAAAAAAAAAACAACTGATTCTTTAATTTTCGACCAATCCTATTAAACCATTTTCAACAAAATCAAAGAAATTACCAAGTTCACAACATCGTTCACCAAATCTTGGGACAAATCTGGTGTGGCGAAACAGGCAAGTCCACTCAGAGCAATGCCAACATCGTAAATGTTTGAGCTCTGCAAGTCCTTCCGGATCAGATTTGTTGTGAGCATCAAAACCTGAAAATTTAAAAAATGAATCCAAAAAACAGCATCCAACCAAAGACAAAGAATTTTTAAGGAAATTCTTATAAAAATCCATTTCCAAAAACACGAACATCGGTCTCATCGTTGAAGGCTTGAACAGCCGCCAAATATCCGACCCTCTTCTCGCTGTACCTCGTGCTTGACATGACTTCGATAATGTTAAATGCTGACCAGGAAATGTCGTAGCCGAGCATTTGAATCTAAATGTTGTAGACAATATTTATTTTTTTTGTATAAACAATGTCCAATTTTAACAAATGAATCAACAAAAACTTACATATGCCAATTTTTCGATGGCATTTGCTTTCACAAAAATGGATTCCTGTCGCAACTCCAGCTTTATTTCTTCAGTGCAGGCAGCGATGTATCGGGCCTGTGCAGATTTATACAATGTTTGGCGGAAATCTTTTAAAATCACCTCATTTTCTTTGTTGTTCCGAATACCTCGAATCAAATCGGTGAGGTTTTTGTCGAACAGCCGGTCAATGTTATTGCGTACTTTCCGAAATGTGCCATCAGGGACCAACTGCATTTGAACGCCTAGGTGAAAATATTAGAAAATAGGAGGAATGAGCTCGACAGAATCTGATTAATTTTCCGAAGAAAATCCTTCAGTATTTTATTCGTTGTCCACATAATGTCTCAAGCAACTAAATGCCAAATAAGCCTCAGCTCAGCTTGGTAAAAGGTTTCGACATTTTACAGGCACGATCTTGTATGAAAAATTTTAGACGGACGGTCCACGAATGGTGCTGAAATGTTCATGTTGCCATTTCAGTTCAAGTTTAGTCAACCCAATAAGAACATTCTTTTTTTTAAGAAAGCTCGTTCCAAATTCATCATTTACTTATATCAAAACCGACGGACCTGCACAAAAATATCGAAAGGCATGTAATATGTACCTCCTTTTTTGGATGATTTTGAAAAATGTTCGAATTTATGTTCGGAGTTTGAATTCGGTCGAAATGGCCCTTAAATTCCTCTCGACCTAAAATGTTATGAAGGTCTCTGATGTTCCATATATGCTGATAGCATTCATGTTTTTGCATGTGATGCATTTGGACGAGAAAATACAGTTTTTTCTTTTATTTAGAAGACGACCAATTAATTACCGATATTATTTGACATAGCAAAATGACAGGAACAGAACGAAAAGTTTTTCAAGTAAGTTTTTTCGATTCATTTCTCATTTATAATGCGCTAATCTGACAAACATTTCAGAAATACTATCCTCCGGACTTTGATCCGGCAAAGATTCCGAAAGCAAAACAACCAAGGAATCGGCAGTTCATTCAACGTGTTATGACACCATTTAACATGCGATGCAACACATGCAATGAGTACATCTACAAGGGCAAGAAGTTCAACATGCGACGTGAAACGGCGGAAGGCGAAAGCTATTTGGGATTGAAAATCTTCCGATTTTACTTCAGGTTACTTTTTAATATAATTTATTGTTCAACTCAATGCTTAAGATGTCCGAATTGTCTGGCCGAGATAACATTCAAAACGGACATTGAGAATGTGGACTATCAGGCTGAGCATGGAGCAACTCGGCTTTTCGATGCGTTCAAATTTTATCAAGAACAGGAACGGCGAGAGGAAGTGAAGGAGGAAGAGGAGAAGGCGGACGCCATGAAAATGCTCGAAAAGCGCACAAAAATGAGCAAAATTGAGATGGAAGCTCTTGGTTAGGTTTACTTACAGAACTTAAATTTTTGATAACAAAACCCGTTTCAAATTGAAAAGGAAGATTCTGAAAACGGCATAAATATAGGAAGAGAAACAAGATACAATAATGGAATTTGTTGACTTAAGGACACATTGAGGAGTTGCAGGAGGCGAACCGGCGACACGAGAAAATTGACGCGATAGGTTACATGAATGAGGTGGAGCAAAAGCGTGTCCTGTCGATGGCGGAACAGATGAGGCAACAGGAGGACGACGACGAGCGGGAAGTGCAAAGATTGGTTGGCAAGTCGAACAGTGGCAGAATTGAACGGCGATTGAAGGAGGAGGAAGAGGAGGGCACACCGGCAACTTCGGCCTCGTCATTTGCAATGCCAGCTGATGTACTGGCCATGCCCACCACTTCGAAGACACAAAAAGTTTCGGAAATGCCATCGAAAGTGGCAATTTTGTCTTTGATGAATCCCATTTCCAAGCGAAAAAGTGCCCAAGCGGCGATTATCGGAGGAATCATTCTGAAGAAGAAAAAATAATCCTCTGTTTTTCTATTTTGTATAATGAATTTAAAGTTTAAAGCTTTTAATGTAAAAGTCATAAACGCTGTAATGATATTTTTCATGTGAAATGTATGTAACCTTCTTAAAGAATTCATCAGGTTTGAATTGAACAATTTCCCTGAAAATGACTGAGACTGAGACGCCAACTGAACAGCGGACTCCCCGACGCCGTGCCGGCCCAAAGTCGGCTCGTCGACTTTACGTCAAGGCCGTGTTCACCGGATACAAGCGTGGGCACCGCAACCAACACGAGAACACTTCGCTATTGAAGCTCGACGGGGTGAATGACAAGGTACGCCCACTAATTTAGACAAATTGGGCAGATTTTTGGTAATGTCAAGTGCGAGCTAGGTGAAATCGGTAATGGTGAACCCTTTATCAGCGGCAAAAATTTTAAGAGCACCGTGTACAAATTCTGGATTCTAATGATCTAGTAATGGTGCTTTTGAATCAGGGTGACGCCAAGTTCTACCTCGGCAAACGTGCTGTCTACGTGTACAAAGGGCACAATAAGGTCGCGCGAGGCGGTGGGCCGAAAACACGCGTCCGCGCCATTTGGGGACGCATCACGCGCGTGCACGGTAATTCTGGCGCTGTTCGAGCAAAGTTCCACCACAATTTGCCACCAACGGCCATGGGAAAGCGAATTCGTGTCATGTTGTACCCGTCGAACATTTGAATAGATGTTAACCCGTCGGATCCAGATCATTGTTATCTATCCTTTGTTGATCTTTCATAAAATGATGATGGAGATGAGGTATTTTTATGTTTTTGTTGGTCATCGCATTCGTCGGGTAGCGCAACCAACAAATAATCGGATAATTCTACTTTATGTGGGGCTAATTTAGAGGTAAATTAAGGCAATGGTTGAATTAGAGTAGTTCAGTCGAGACCAGTTTTTAAATGTAACAATTGAAATGTCGTTTATTTTGGGACGAGGACCCCGTTTGATTCGTTTTGATTAATCCTTGCCTCGGTATCTCGATCATGCTGAGCACAAATAGAAACCGAGTTGGCCGCGCTACGAGCATTTTTCTCCCATTTTCGCACGAGAACTTGATTGCTATAAAAGTGAGGCAAAGCGCGAAAACATCAGTGCAAGGACTGCCATGTATTTAAATCACTAGCTACCACTTTTCAGAAAACTAATTGGTAAGTGAAAAAATTGTCGGTCCCAAGCCCACCTTTTTCTATGTCTGTAAACTATCAAATTTTAGTTAAAAGTAACGTTTTGAGAAAAGATAAAAAGTGAAAAGAAGAGTTTAGTTGTCTTTGTCGCATTTTTATCCATTTTTTGTTGATCTTCCATAAAATAATGATGATGAGGAGGGAGGACGTTAGGGTCACAAAATTACATTCACGGAATGAATATTATCACCTGAGCAAGAGCGAAATGAGGAACAAATATATCTCAAAAATTGGTTATCGCCGCATCAGGAAGACGCCTCTTTTCCAAATGCTTCCCAAGAATTGTGGCGAACTCCTTGCGACCCAACAATTCATATGAGGTCATCAGCACAGATTTGACCATACCATCAAAGCACGCGTAATTCGAGATGAAAAGATCGTGCCCAAATTCGAGGCCCATCCCAAAGTCCATTTCGTCGTTTGCAAACTTAATCACACAATTTGATCGGTGGATTATTCTTTAAACAATAAAACGAACCTGAACCCACGAGAACAACTTGAAGAACTTCTCTTTCAACGCTTTTTTCGTTTCTTCATTGTCTGTAGTACCCATCGTTTCAATGTTCTTTTTCAGTCGTGCTGAATTGGTTTTTGTATTCAATGGATGCGCGTACAAAACCCAAATTCATCCACACCCATTCTCTTACCATTTTCGCTGTTATTTTCCGAGACCGGTCGGTAGCCAATGCCTCTCTTGTCGACCTGCACTTTGATGCCAAGACCGTGGAACGGCATTCCGATGGACTGCTTGGAACGACGTTTTTTCAGTGTCTGCAAATAGTTGGGCCCATAGCCGGACAAGTCGTATTTTTCGGGAAATAAGTGTGCAAAGCGTCCGGAATCCTCGGCCAATTGCTTGGACTTTGTCGTTAACAGCAAATATTGGATGGCGGCAAAAACGTTCAATTCACCGACGATGGTAATGGAAGGAAAGTGTTCCTTTTGGGCATTGACATGGACCAAACAGCTTGGCAATTCGTTCGGGACGTCACGCCAATAGCAAAAATGGCCGCCGTCATGCACCAAAATTGTCTCCATCTCCGGCAAATCCATTGGAAAGCGCGAAGCCAACAAATAATCTCGCTGCTTTTTGCCCTCAACCTTTTTGTTTAAAGTGGCGGCAATGAACAAAAAAGGTCCTGTCAGCTTCAACGAGTCCATTTCCGCGAACGCTTCTGAAAAAAATAAATCGAAATTCCACTTGGACTGGAAATTTGAGTCTGCCCATTCAATCTTTTTTTTTATAAAACCAAGTGTCTTGATGAAACAATTAATTTCGGAGTGGGAAGATTATTCCGAATTCCGCAGATCGAAAACAAAAAGCTTTAACCTAAGCACACATAAAGTCAAACAACCTAAAGGCCTTTCTCCGTTCAGTTTGACAGCATGTTTCCAGAAATTGAGCAATTCCGGCGGATGTTTGACCAAAAACGCACTGTCCAATTTTTGTATAACCGAATCGTCAGCCGAATTTAAGCTGAATTCCTCGACATTTTCTTTCTGAACATCTGATTTCACAAACTAAGTCAATAACGGACGAACCTCTGAACCCTTCGCCTTTTTTGGCGCGATTTTCTTCACATCTTGTACATTAGGCAATTTTTGTCTCTTTCTGGTCATCATCATCAGAATTGAAAAGCAAAAAGACCCAAAAATAACATTATACAATAATTTATATTATGTACAAAGAAGAAAAACTAAAGAATATCAAAATATTTTTTTGGCTAAGCACTCTTGAGTCAAAATCTAACTCGGCGGCAAACAAGTTCAATTTGAACTCAAATAACTTTCTAATACAATAATTTAAATACAATGATACAATAAATAAAATGAATCAACAATTTTTTGGTATATTTTTGCTTTTTCGTTTTTCTTCCGGTGCAAAAGTATTCTCTCGGTCGTAGAAAGTTCTCAGCAAACTGATGCATCGATCCTTCTCAATCTCGGAGGTTATCTTAAAGGTACCAAGGGCGTACCCAGAAAGCTTTAAGTATAAGCGGTTGGTTAAGAAAATTATTTGAATTTTATAATTAGGACACTTTTTCCCTAGCATTTTTTGATTTCGTGGGAGGGGGGGGGGAGGCTGTAACCTCCCTATAGCCCCCTCCCTGGTATATTAGAAAAATTCATTTTGTCGAACCCACCTCAATTTCGTGATCATGTCCGAAGTCAGCATTGCTCACAACACTATAAATTCCACCAAAACGAGGATTTTTGGCGCCGAATATCAATCGCTTTATTCGAAGCTGGTACAATGCGCTGGCACACATAATACACGGTTCAAGATTCACATAAAATGTCGCTCGTTTCATTGTCTAAATAATAGAAAAAAGGAGTAAAATTAGAACAATATGTTGTTGTTGCAAATTGAAACTCACTTCAGTGAAATTCTCATTGTGCAACGTGCACCATTCATCAGCTTCTGCAATCGCGACAAACTCTGCATGACGAGTTGCGTTTTTAGTCCTAAAAGCAGTAATATGTATTTAATATTTAGCAAAAAGTGAAAAGTTGATAGTAAATGGTTTAGTTTATCACCTGTTAACTTGATTGAAACCTGTCCCAATCACCACCTCATTAGTGACAATAACACAACCAACGGGCACTTCCTGTGCCTTGTACGCCGTTTCCGCTAACTTAAAGCAAAGATTGAAAAAGTCGACATCAGATCCGGTCAACATCTAATCAAATACATAATATGTATGTATGTAAAATATTGATTGTATTTTATTGAGAATTTCATTTGCTGATGTTTGAAACCGGCAGTTTGGCATTTTGTAAAAAAACGCATCGACCTCGAGAACGAGTGTTAAGCATTAGCATTGAAATTGTTCGAAAATGATTAACCCATTCCTTTAATTTGTTTACAGATACATACATAATTACAGTTTACATGCTGAAATGGCTTCTTTTGCCAAATTGCTACGCAATTCCAGCTTTGTCAGGCTTGGCGATTTTAACGGTCAAATGTTGATTGGGCGAGTTGTACATCGTGTCAACGACGACCTCTACATCGATTTTGGTCTCAAATTCAACGCCGTCTGCAAGCGTCCAGAAAAGGATGCCGAGTTCGTATTTTTTACAGATCGACATCAGAAGGGCTCGGCAATTCCATGTCACGTTTAGAAATAGAATGGGCCAGCCCTGCCAGCAAAATCCTAATTTTAATAAAATTCGTTCTGATTAATTCTTCAATAGAGAATAATATACAATCTTACATTTTAAGAAAGTATGTCATCGGATCGCAAGTGCTAATTAAATTGATTGACCCAGGTATTTATTCGTTTTTGTATTTTATAAAAAAAACGTTTTTAAGAGTTAAGTGAGCGATTTATGGGGTCCAAGAGTGATTTGACCCTTCTGGAAGCGGATGCCAAACTGATTGGGCTGCACTATAACAAAAATCAGAGGAGCGGCGACTCATCTCAAAAAAATCGTTTTGGCATTCTGGCGGGAGGAGGCGCAGCGCTTTCGCTGTCATTGTTTGGGCTCGGCAAAGATGACAAGGACAAACAGAAGGAGGCCAACGACGAGCAACCCTTGCTGCTGATCCGCGAGGCGGACCTGTACTACGAAGCCAGCTTGATTGATAACGCGTACAACGTGCTACGGAGGTAGGGTCATTTTCTTTGTTTTGATTTCCGATTTACTTCTACCCTTTGAAAACTTTTGCTTGTTATGTCCTGGGGCGGGGTAGGTATGCGTCAGAAAAAGAGGACATTTTAGTAATAACTTTTCTGAGAAAAAAATGAGGAATATTCTTCAAATCTCGAAGGTTCTGAAAATGTTGTGTTCAGACATCGCTCGTCGAACAACCCGGAGGTGCTGTGGCGTCTTGCGCGAGTGCTTTACAAGCAGGGCAGGGCGGCACGAAGTGCGGACGAATCCAAACGACTTTGTTACGAGGTTGAAATATATTTTATTACAATTTACCATTCAAAAATTCGAATTATAAAAACAGGCCTTCGATTTCGCCAAAAAGGCATTGGAGAATCAGCCGACCACTGGCTCATTTGGTGCACATAAATGGTAAAAAAAATGGGGGAAAAGTCATCCAAAAATTGTTTGCTTTCAAAGGTACGCAATTTTGTTGGACAGAACTGCCGAGTTGGAGGGCAACAAAGCGCGCATTTCCAAGGCACTTGAAGTCAAGTCTCATTTTGAGCGTGCTCTGGAGCTCAACGCATTTGATGCCACCACTTGGCACCTCTTGGGTGAGTAAAGTGCATGTCCGTAGCAGGGTTGCTCTAAGTCGAAAAAGATGTCGTGTCGGGTTTCTGCTCGGGTTGACTCAAAAAACCTCGGGTTCCCGGGTTTCGGGTGCCCGGTGCAACCCTTGTCCATAGCTGGCACATCATTGCGACAGAGCAAACTCCTCTCTCCCACTGGCCGTAAGATAGAAAAAATCGACCAAAATGGTGTCAATATCTCAATAAAATTACAATTTTCTTGGAGACTTTTTTCGGCACCACCAGAATTCCAAAAAAAAAAAAATTTTGATTGACCAAACGGAAAAAGTATTGGCGCAGTCGGACTAAAAGTTCCGCGTTTTGTTAAGTGCGGGTGGATTGATCAGTTGGTCCCCATTTCCCAGGCGTGTGGCACTATGAGTTTGCGGACCTTCCCTCGCACATGCGCTGGTTGGCCACGATGGTCTATGCAAAGCCGCCCGAATCGACCTATGACGAGGCACTTCGGTGTTTTGAACGAGCGGAAACCATTTCGGTGCGTAAGGGCGTACGTAGAGCCAGACCTTTGGGTCTTGAGTGAACAGAGAAAAGGGTAAAAGGTGCATTTGAAAATACAAGTCTTGAGACGAAATTGGATTTTATGCTTATTCTTACCTTCAATTTTTTATGATAAAAACAACTATTTTATAAATAATTAATTTAAGCGAATTTATAACGGACGTTTCAAAAATGAGAAGAAAAACAAACACATAGTCCATTTAGCCTTCTTTTTACGCTGCGAACAATTACTATTTGGGACTTGTATATGAAAAAATGAATCAACGCGACGAGGCGTTGGAGCAGTTCAAGAAGGCTTACTACTTGCCGATGGCTGACCTCGACGACCGAATGTACCATGAGAAGGTCGAACGACGACTTTGTTTGAAAAGGGGAATATATTTTTGAATTGCAGGCCATGGCGCATCTTTGCCGAAACTATAAATATGACGAGGAACGATTGATCAAAGAGAAGGAGTTTTGAAATTGACCTCCACAAACTGTCGGGGTTTTCAAGCAAGTTGATCAATTATTATTGCACCGTTATACTTTCGAGAGGGGACGGGCCGATACAATACTCAAAAATATTTCCACCTTACGAATGGCAATTTTGTGGAATAGAGAACCTTCTCGCAGTTCGGTCCGATCGCCAATCATTTACATATAACTTTGAATATATAAGCATTTTTGTTTAAATAAATTTTTTATTGCAATTGTGTGTCCAGATGTATGTGGTAAATGTGTCATGGAGTGTGGTTAACCATCAGCACACACATTCGCCCTTCAAACAGGGCAATCCGAAGCAGTCGCCCGATGTTGCACAGTTGTCCGTGTAGCAAAGCTGCACATAAGCCGCATTCTTGGTTCTGCGTCCGTGCAGATCCTCCGACTTGTAAAATTTGCGAGCAGCTAAATTTACGGGGTTTTTTCTTAGCATTTTTGTTTGTTTTTGTGTTCCACCGCTGTAGCAATCGCAATGGCCATTAGCTTGGCACGAACCCTTCAGCCCGCCACACATGACGTCATTTTTGCAGCGCTTTATAAACGAACACGTAACAAAGGGGGAAAACTGGGGGGCCATCCCCATAACTATACATAGGTATAAAGATTGTTTTATTTATTAACCGAACTTGTCGGCGCCAATATCTGCCTCGGCTGCTTTTAAACTTACCCAATATTTTTTGCATGCTGAACAGTCGCATTTGCCGACCCTAATCCCCTTACAGTAACGAGCCTCTGTCCCAATTTTTTTCGCACTCTCGGTTTGCCCACAATCGGAGTGTTTGGTGCACTCGGCCTGTCATCGATCGGATCAGGGAAAATCAAAACAAAAGAAATTAGAAAAATGCGCTTACTCCTAAAATGCACTTTTTTGTGTGCGAAATTTGAGTGACGTTGTTTGCAGTCCGAAAAAAGTTGCGCTCCTCTTCATCCTGTCAGTAATTGGGGTGGTAAATCAATTTTTTGAGAACAGAATTAGCGTTATTCAAAACAAATTTCAATATCACCCGGATCATTTTAGCTATAAACACTCAAAGCCGGACAATTTTAATCCACAACTGTATTTTAAAGACGGATTCATTCGGACCGGAAACGCCGGGTTGTCCTGTCTTGAACAAGCCCAGACAGAATGCATAGAATGAATAATATACATACAGTACATCAAAATCCACCGACGGTGGTGCGCGGAGCAATTCGACCAGTCCGCCGAACACCACCAACAAAATGAATAAACGACGGGAAGAGTTGTTGCAGAACGAATGCATTATGATATGCAAGGCAATAGGGAGAAAAAGCTGACGATATAAGGGATAGGAAAGTGTCATTTTATGAGAGCTTCAAAATGATCAACAATCAATTGAACTTTTCCAGCAATGAACAATCGCCTTCAGTTTGGAAGGTCGTTAACATTTTTATTAGTCATTTTACACATAAATTTCAAGCAAGCATATTAAAAATTGATTCGATGTTTATAGGACTAAACTACGGCAGTCCCATGGGCTTAAATTAGAACAATTTGAATGCAAATTTAATTCGGATGTTGAGCCTTCGACGTTGTCCCCAATTTCACGATGATCAGTTCAAGCAACCCACACATGCTCACAAGCGTGTTCAATACTCCATTTTTCATTTATTCCTTTATGACTAGTTAACATAATCTCACATGGTAATTGACCCGTATGATATGAAGTGATATGGTAAAATACAATAATATAATTAATTGTGCGTGTGAGGGAGAAGATTGGGAGTGGTTCTATCATCCGTCGTTGTCGTCGTGATTCGATTTCATCCTCGCGGGTCCCGTCGCACTGTGGAAGTTCGCACATCAGCCCTTCGCTGGTCGGGGTTAATTATCTGAAAACATGTTAATCCAATGAGACACATTGACGATCTTCTCGGTTTGGCGCCAAAATTTTTGAAACAATTAATTCCTAGAACAACGAGCCAAACAAAAACAAATTTGGTATCTATCAAGGCTTTTTGTGGGTTAGATAGAATCATTTAGCAGAAGCTAAACGATAGTACGAACTTCAAAAAAAACTACGGTCAGAAAAGTGCGAAGAAAACGTCTTTTTGGAAATAAAAAAAGAAACATAAGAAAATGTTGTTTAGATAAATGACAGGAAGTTAATTCCACATTTTTATATTGCTTATTTGCGATTGAACATAAGGTATGGGAAAAAAATGCAAATGAAAAAGGTCCATTTTGTGCTTTTCTGACGGGAAGTACATAAGTTCTTTTTATTATTTTGTGCATTTACACAGTGGCAACCGAGTTCCCATTGAAAGGGACACTTAAGTCCCGAGCTCATAAATTACTTCATAGTTGTTCTCGCGCAAAAATATTTTCAGATTCGTGTGTTAGGCTTTGGTGTATGATTTGGGTCCTTTTGTTTCTGGACCCTATGATCAACATTTTCCGAAAAATGTTCGAATTTTGGTTAGGGGTTTGAAATCGGGTCAAAATGGAGCCCGGTTTAAAACCGCTTTTGCTCAACCTACTCATAACTTTCTTATTGTGGCTTCCGTTCAAATTCTGGCTTTATAGACCGAGAGGAATCAGATACCAAAATTGTTTCGCCCCTTTTATGCGAACATCCCGAAAAAATCTTACCTCTAATGAACACCGAGATTTTAGATTATTCACAAATTTCATGACAATAATAAAGCGTGTGAAAGTTGCCAAACGCTCAAGCAGCCCCACGCTTGGCAGCAGTCCTGCTTCAAGAAAGAAGAAGCGAGTCTCATTTGCCAACTCAATTGCAGAAACACGCATTCTCGAAAGTGGCGTACTTAAAATTGAAGGAAATGTGCACGTCCATTCTGCGGAAGCGGAGTGGGAGAAGAAGCCGCAGAAAGGAATTCTGAAACAATCTCTTGCTGCTACGTCGATAAATGAAGTTAAAAAAACCACCAAACCAAAGGAATCGGAACAAATGGTTAAGAAGCGAACCAAACAACGAAATGTAACCACTTTTGTAAACCGGCAGGGATACGGGACTGGGATTGCCAAAATGACCCGAGATCCCTGGTCAAATCCAACGGGACCGGGATATTTTAAATCTCAAAGTTATATAATCATGTAGGCCGGTAAAGGGCGAAGTGCAAAAAAATTCTTGTTCCAGGCGAGACAATTTTAAAATCCCGGCTCGGTTTAGTCCCGGTAGTTTGTGGGTGATACGGAAGGGGCGGGGATCCTGTAAAATCACACCGGGGTCACTAAACTGCAACAAATTTATCAATACATTTTTTCCCAGGATGACGGAAAGAAAAAACTCGGATTGAAGCGTCCTTTATTCAAAAAATCTCGAACTATAAAAATTCAACGGTCGACGAAGGAAAAACTGATGTCGATGAGTAAGAGAGAGAGACGCGAGTTCATTCGGCAGCTGGAAGAGAAGAACAAGCCCAATATTGAACTGATCAGAAAGGCGAAGTTGCTGTGGGAAGTTATTCGCAAGTGAGTACAAGCCAACCCAAACCATTTTTTATGACAAATTTTGAGTAATTTCGAAAATTTCAATGTTCAATATCTCAGCAATAGGCATTTGAGATTGATTGAAAGTTGTTGTTAAACAAAAGTGTCATTTTTAGCTCAAACACCGCCGAGGAGAAGAGGGAGCAGTCCATCCAGGATTTGCTGCACTTGTGCTGTGGCAAATTTACCAAGTTGATCTACTCGCACAGCACCTGCCGCGTTGTACAGTGTTTGTTTGCTTTGAACAAACCGGACATACGCGAAAAAATCTTTGACGAGCTCACGCCAGAAATTTTGCGGATGGTCAAATCAAAATATACAAATTTTTTGGTGTCCAAAATGCTCAAATATGGGTGAGATCGACCAAGGAAATTGGCTTGTAATTTTTCTTTTAGTTCAAAAAATCAACGGGATATTGTCATCAATGCATTTAAAGGACATTGCATGGATTTGTATCGCATTGCTTATTCGGCAACTGTTCTTGAAGATGTTCGTGAGAATTTTGGATTTAATTTAATTAATAAATATTTAAACAAGATTGCGGTTTAACTTAATTTTTCAACAGTCAAACAATATTTTACCCTTAATCATAAAAGATCTTATTGTTACGCAAATTCAGGTGTACAACGAATGGGCAACCGCAGAACAGAGGCATTCGATTGTTGTCGAATTTTATGGGAACGAGTTCACCTTTTTCAAGGTGTACAGAGGGTTATGTTTTTATTGTGCTAATTTTTAATGCTTATTTAGAATGAGCAAAATATTCCGGTCTCACTGCTGCACATTGAGGCCATAGCGCGTAATTATCCGCAAAAGATTCCGTCGATTGTTCAAAGTTTGGAGAAACTCCTTGAAAAGGCGGTGGTGAAGATTCCGACGCTCAAACTTTCGTTGACGCACAAATTGTTGCTTGACTATTTGACAAACTGTACACCGGACCAGCGCCAGTCGATGATCGATTCGCTGAAGGATCAGCTGCCTGAAATCTGCCATTCCATAGAGGGTTGGCTATTATGATCTAATTTTTTTAAAAACTGCGGGTCGATAACTCGAAAAAATTGATTTGTTAAAACACAACAAATTTTTGTCGAATAACATAGATTTTAATGCATCAATTTTGAGGTTCTCGTGCCGCACTATTGTGTGTGTGGAATGCAAATGCCAAGGAGCGAAAGGTTGGAAATAGGGAAGTTGGGGTGGTCTTGATGAACGTGGCGTCGTTTATTGCTTGATTTTTTTTTAATTAAAGGCGATTGTGAACAGCTTCAAAGGGTTGGCAATACGTTCATGCCAGGACGAATATGCTCGACGGGTTCTGTTTGGCATTTTTGACACGGTGGATGATACGACGTTGGTTAATGAAGTTATCACCAAAGTGCAGTTTTGCTTTGTTTTGTTTTTTTCAATACACTTTTAAGGAAATTGCAAACAACATTGCTGATCTTGTCTACAACAAAATTGGCATGCTTTTTGTTGTTGTAAATTTAGAAACTGTAAGTTTTTTGCGCAGGTGTATGGGTCTTTCACTATTTGGTCCATCCCCGTGATCAACGCGTCTTCGGCAAAGGTCTCAACCATTTGTTGAAGCAGGTACTTTGCTGGTTTCTCTCTTTTCTTTTTTTTGATTTCTTATAAAATTTCATGTAAAATAAATTTTGATTTATCAGGGTGACTCAAATCCGAACAGCAAAAAATTGTCACAGCTCCGCTACAGCGAATTGTTCGAGTGCGTTCGAGAGCCTTTGATGACGTTCATAAAGGCGAACATGCGCGATATGCTCTCCAACAAAATTTCATCCGTATGTTTTTCTAAATTTTTTTTGCAGAAATAATTAAAATCACACTTTTATAGGTTCTCGTTCTGGATACTCTGGAAGTTCCATGTAATAACAAATTTTGCATTACTATTTAAACCTGATTTGTATCCTATATATTCAGCACTTTCTGACCCATTCTTGCGCGAAATATGCGACGCTGATTTGGGTTAGTTTTGAATCATTTAAATGTTGCGGAGTAAACAGCTCGACAAGTAGGATGTGCCAAGAAATTTTTTGGACCCTGACTCTTAAAAAGATTGTTGTTGTTGATTTTATGTGGACGCGCCCAGTTCAAAATGTCAAGTTTTTTAGATGAATGCTTTCGGGCGATTGCTGAAATTGCATCGGACGAGTTTATTCCCCACTCTCCGGACGGACCATCGCACATTGTGCAGGGCGGCTGTGCACGCTTTGTGTTCCGCAAATTGTTGCAGTCGGACCCACGACGGAGGGACGGGCACCGACTCAGCGACTTCCTAGCGGACCTTCCGGCCGAAAGTTTGTCCTCCTGGACGGGCATGGACTGCGGCTGTTACACCCTCGTGGAGATGTTCAAGAGCGGGTCGGACAAAGGTCGGGAGGTGCTCAGACAGGCGATCACCGTCAAAATGCTTCAAGTCGTTTTCTATTTTTTTCATCCAATTTTCCTTTTTCTTAAAGAATTCCCATTTGGCTGGTGCTAAGGCATTGTTAGATTTGTTTACGAGCAAAGATGGGGAGCATCCTGAAGCTGTTGTTTGTTTAACTGAAGCTGAAGCTAAACAGAAAAAATTGATGCCATCGTCAAAGAGGAAGAGAATGAAACAAGCATGAATTTATTTGTTATTTATATTTTTTTGTTGATTCGTTGGAAATTTTGTTGTCTTTTTTGTACTTATTAAATTAGTTGGTTGGTCTTCTGATCTATGTTGTGAGCAGTGGACGGAATTTCGTTTTCGAATGACGCCTTGTTTGTTAATTCGGCCATGGCTTTAAGAAGCGATGTTCAAATTTTTTGTCCAAAATTCATCTAGCAAAATTCTCATTCCCATTTTTCCCTTACCCGTCGCCGATGTCACTGTCCGTGAAGTCAACGGTGATTTTATTCCACTGACGACTCCATACACATCGGCTTAGTGCCGCACAGTTCAAAAAAAAAATCATGGAGGACGTGGACCGGATGATTGTTGACTGTTTGCTCAATGATTTACATTGGTGGGTGAAATTAATTTGCTGTTATTGGATCCGAACAAAGTTTTTGATGAAATCTGTTGATATTTGCTATTCCCCAATGAGAAAATAATTTTTTGGATCGATTTTAATGAAACCGATACGGTTTTTCGGGTTTTTTAACTAAAACTACAGCGGATAACATTAAAAATTTCAGCTCATTTTCGGACCAGGTGTCAACATTGAGCGATTTTGGCTCAGCACAGTTGGTGGAGGGCATAATCCGGTTTGTCTTTAGGAAATTTGATTGTTTTCAGCGTCCAATTTCAGATGCATTTGGAGATGCCGACCCGAAAGTGCCGCCACATTTTCAACCTATCAATTGCCGGTCAATCCGATCGAGCGCTTTCGTCTTGCGTCGAAAATTTCGCGAGAAGTTCAGGTCGATCCTTTTTTTAATCAATTTTACTCGATGTCTGCTATACATACCCCCCCCCCCCCATTGAATGTCTTCAGGTTTTTGAGACCGTGTAATTTTTGTGACCAAATTTTTATGAAAATTTAAATTGCAGGCCATTGGCGTCCGCGACCAGATTGGCTACCAGGCGCTGTTGTATCCAAATGTTTTTGACAGTCGCCACATTTTTCTGGCACTTTTTGAACGCTTTCCCAAGGAAACAGTGAGGCCAGCCGAAAAAGCATTAAGTTTTTATTTTAAATTTGGATTTTACAAAAAAAGGATATGTTTAGGTCCCCTCGAAAGGCTGAAGACGGATGTCGGTGCTGCAATAGCTGACCAGCTCAAGGGACAATGGACTCCCGAGTTTTGGTTGTTATTTACAAAAATTAAATCAAAATTCTTCGAAATAGAAATTTATGACTGTTTCTTTTAAAAATCCTTAAACAAGCGGTAAAATCGACGATATTGGACTTTTATCAATTCCATTTTTGAGTATTTTGAAACTTAAACTCTGCTTTTTTAGCCGTTTCTACGATTTGCAACGCATTGGTCAACTGTGGTACCCGAGAGGGGTGAACAAAATATTTGGCAATAATTGTGAGGGGGAGGAAGAGGACGATGTGTGGGCATTTGTTTCTGGAGATGGCGACGGAACGCGCTCGGCACAACAACAGAAACAACAAAAACAAATTGTTCAAACAACGAATGTACCGCCGAAAATAGCGTAAATACATAAACAATAGAAAAATTTAAATTCTGTTTGTTGGGTTTTTTATTTTGTAAACAAAATTTAGGTTTCAATGCCAAATTTCCAAAATTTATGACAATCTCAAATATGTTTTAATTACAGGCCCAAACCAAAAGTGGCGCCGAGTCCTAAACTTTTGGCACTGTCCCCTCCCCCCTCCGGCGATGAACAGTCCAACAGCACTGAATTTATTCCATCAAATTCGTTACAAAAATCGGAAAATATCCGTGAAAAAATTGTGCACAAACGCTCAACGTTGGCACAGAAGCGCCGAATGCTTGCGGAGGTTTAAAAAATTTAATATTCAATAAATATACAAATAAATTGACGCGTTTAGCTCCGTCGAACAAACTGCCTGCTAGCGGAGCAAATCGCAACGCGTCAACACCGGACGGAGGACGAACGTTTGTTGCAGTTGTTAGATGGGGCGGAAGAGAACATGCAAAAGTTGGAGGTGATTTGGTGAATAAATATTGTTTGGGTTCTTTTTTTGTGGGCAACTATTCATACAATTAGGTCCCAATCTGAACCTTAAAAATTGTAATAATAAAAAAAAACACTTAAGCATTACATTGCCGGTGCCAACGATCGCCGAATTGCGTTGGAAAACAAATTTGCTGATGCGCAGAGGCAACGAATTGAACGGTTAGAAGAGTTGAGTTGCGTGAGGATGGCACCGGTGGGCATGTCACAATCGGAGGACGGCAAAATGGCCGAGTTGGACGCGACCGTTGAGGCGTTAGAGGAACTGTTGGAACAGCGGAGACGCATCAGGCAAAAATTGGCGAGTTTTGTAATTTTGAATTAAAACTGGTCAATTTTTAATTATCGCTGATCAATCAATTTTCAGCTTCGTGAATGCCAAAAGATGGACGACGATGCCACGATTGGGCAGAACAGCGCCGGTGGACGAGCCAAATATGTGCAGAGAATATTGGAGATGAGCGCAATGGTTGGGAAGCAAAACGAAGAAATTCGGAGGGTGAAATAATTAATTTAAATTTGAATCAAAATTTAAATTGTTCAGACCGCAAAGTCTGTACAAAGTTTGCGCAGGGAAATTGATCAGTTGATTGGAAGTTTGGAGAGGACGTTCATCGCTGTTGACCGGTGGCTGAGCAAAGTGATTTTTTGTTGCGATGTGGGAGGGGCAATCGCATTTTTCATCGTTCAATGATTTGCTAAATTCTTCAACAATTGTTTTTTTCCAGCACGCAGAAACCAACCCGCGGATGCAGAGAGCATACAAATTGATGGGTGAGTGAGCGATCAATCCTTTTAGCGATAATATTTCAGTCAGAACCCACGAGCAGTGCTCAATCGTGATGACATGCATTGAGGATCAGGGTCAGCTGAGCAGACAGACGGACGAGTTGATTGGCAAGGTAGGAAAAAGCAGAAACACTTTTTTATAATTGTTACTTTAAGAAGATTTATTAAAATTTAAAGAATTAAGAAATAATGATAAAAAATTGTAATATAAATTAGTTTCAATTGATTTTGTTTGTTTTTTTTGTAAAAATTCGAAGAAAAAAAATGCGCTCGCTCCCGGGTGGATTCGAACCACCAACCTTTTGGTTAACAGCCAAACGCGCTAACCGATTGCGCCACAGGAGCCCATGGTTGTATGCCTCAATATTAATTGGATAGTACAATCAAAAAAAGCAAACGCTGAGTAATTTTTACTACAATTTATGCTTTCTTTTTTGCTACCATTGTATATATATTTCTTATATATTGTAGATCGGCGTTGAACAGCAAAAATCCGTGGATGAACAGTTGGAGAAATTGTTGGACGATTTGATGCTGATCAAACATGAGAACAACGAAATGGAGAAGCGCATTGAACTTGGGCAAATAAAGAGAGGAGACGATTGAAAATATGCAAAAAAAAATGTTAAAATGTCAGACAAAAAGTGCTTGTTTCAATAAAATAAAATAATAAAGTGAAACAAATTATTTGTAAAATCGCTTAAACTGAATGACTTTGGCTGATATTAAAGATGAAAGCAAAGCTAATAGTAAGTACAGTACCCGGATTTGCTTTCCTATTATGCAACAAAATTTATGATTTTATTAGTTTTTTTAAGCGTGGTAAAATTATGACATTTGATTTGTGTACCCCTCTTTTTCACTTCCATTCCCATGACGACGAAGGGCGGCTCAATCCTCTCCCATTTTTACTCATTTTTCGCACTTTAACCATATTCTTGCATATTTTCGTCTCCTTCTGCCTTGAAAATGTTTGAGCCCGCCGGTGAGTTCCCCGTGAAAACGGGCGCCGCTTTTCTGTCCAGGAATCTGTCGGTGTTTTATCACAAAGCAAAGGGACAAACATATGCCGCCTATTTGGGCAAAGATGCGGTGAGTGTTCGCGTGTTCGCCCCGGGGGGGGGTGGACTTTTGACCAGTGGAAGTTCCCGGCACTAACATTCGAAGGTCAGGTACAAATGATGAGCTGGGACGACTCGTTGGAGCAGAACAGCTGCGACCTGATCGGCCTGGAGGAGATCACGAGGAACGCAGGGCCCAGCGGAGAGAAGCCGGTGTCTTTGATGCAGGTGTACGGTAATCCCCGGCGGGTTTGAGGGAGTGTACTGTATTGTGATGTGCATTCGGCGGTGTACGGCTTGAATTTTTGCTTTTCTGTTTGCAGTGTGCCTTCCAACAAGCCGAAACGTTCCAGTCGTGGTGCTCTTGGCGACAACGTTTGTGTCTGTACGTACGCATACCGCCCAATAGAGTTGTGCGCTAACACCGAACCGAATTTTGGAGACCAAATCCGGGTTTTGATGGGGTCGGGAAAAGCATCCCGGATATTCTAAAGTTTGTCGTAGACCGGAAATTGCCAGGCCCACTCAAGATATCAATCCTCCGCTAACAAAATCAGATCGTCGATTTCAAAACGCACAAACGCCTTTTGACGCAACCGACCGCGGACATTCTGTCGCAAACCGGCGCGAACAAGCGCACATTGAAGGCTACGCCATTTTCCAGGGGTGGGTTCTGGGGAAGGCACAAGGCATTACGGAATTCCGATTTTCGTTTTTCCACTCCCCCTTTTTTGGGCTTCCAAAATTCCGGACCACAGAATTTTTATTCAATCAAATCCCCAACGGCACTGAATTATGCCGGCACCAAGTTTTGATCATCTTTCAGTTTTACACCCCTATAATTTCGGTACTCTTTCTTAGGGATCAGCTGCGTGGAAAATTTGATCATTGCTGGTGCGTTTTCGGAGGGGGGGGGGAAGGGGTCTGAAGAACATGAAATCGGTCATGAAACGG
>MEIZ01000050.1:309205-325278 GCA_001723225.1 Globodera ellingtonae
CTTTTTTTTCTCTTATTTTGGCTGCAAACAAATTTTGCCCTCCTTCGAAATTTCCATAAAATCTGCAAATTTTGCCGGCCTTTGTGCTCCCTGAGACTATAACTGTGACTGAGTGACGACTGATTGGCTCACAGTTCTACTCTCCAGGGCACACAGGGGGTGGACGATGGTCAATTATGACGTGTGAATTTTGATTGTATGGTGGCATTTCTATCCATCCCCGGAGGTGGTAGGGTGTATGAAAAAGATCAGTGTCACCTGGCTCGGGACAAAAATCGGCTAATATCTTTTAAGATCTAGGGAAGATCAGGCAGCCAAAGCCATTTCTCTTATGTACATTTCCCTAAGGTGTGGAGCTCACCAGCAGCAGTTTAACGGACAACACCAAAAAACGCATTGCATCGCTTGGCTGCTTTGGTGACAAGGCGGAAGAGGAGGAACAGACGGTAAATCTTTACTGATCAGAAAAATTTTTGCTCTTCCCAGGAATGAAGACTGAACTGATTAGTATTGTTGTCTATTAGTTTTTGCACCAATTAATCAGTCTTCCGCTCAGTTTCCCGACTATTTGGAGGCGGAAATTGACAGTACGGATCCGTTGGTGCCTTCGCTGAACGAACTGTTTGGCCATGCGCTGCTCTCGCACCGTTTCCTGCTGCCCGGCGTTGAGTGCCCTCCGGCGACCGCAATTGTGCCATCGCGACAACGCATTGGCCAAGTCCAGTTTGCCCACATTGAGGACGACCGAGAGAGTGTATGGTTGACAGATCAAATCAGGGACACGAGGAATTGTCCATTGAAGAATTTTGATCACTCCAACAGATCCCTGGTGTTGTGCCGGCACCTCGAGCTCGTCTCCGACCCGCCGCTGCGCACCACGCTGCACGACAGAGGCCGGCAGATGCGCAGGCGCAGCAGCGCAAGCCGCGGACGGCACGCATTTCTCCGGCCATCGACAGAACGCTTCCCAGCAGGGAGAAGGACATCGACATGGAAGGGTCTCCATTGGCTCATATTTCAATGCATTTTGAGCGTTCAAACTCGGTAAATCCCCAATGGGATTAGTCCTTCATTATTCCAAACATTTGTATAGATGACTTCCCATTCCACTTTTGTTGTTGAAAACAATGCCCGCCGCCCATTGCTTGCTGCAAGCGATTTTGCATCGAGTAGTTGAACTGCTAGGACTTCTTTTTTCATTTAACTCTTCAGTGGTTGCACTGACGAGGAATGTCGACGGCGGACGATGGCACCGCATGCATCAGCAGAGGAAAAGGACCGACCCAATGACGTCATTTGACAATTTGGAGGGCTCCTCCCCCGAAGCGTAAGGGGATGACGTAATGTCGGGGGAGTGACCCGTCGTCTGACAATGTTCAGGTTGGTGGTGGTGGAGGAGTTCAGCAGCAATGGCAAAGAAGGAAAGTCGAGAGAAACCGCCGGTCCAGTCAAGAGTAGGGGGAGAAGCAACAAGATGGCAACATCGGGCAAAGGACTGGGCGGCACAACGCCCATGACAGCCAACACGACGAAGATGTTCAGCTCCAAGTTGGGCCGAAAAGTGCAGCGCGGAAAATGGCCGAGAGGGGAGGTGAACAACGGCGAGCAGCGCGACGCGAGGACGGAGAACGACGGAGAGGAACCGACGGAAGAGGGCGAGACGACATACCCGTGAGTTCTGAACCGGGATTGTGATGAAAGGTCGGGAATTTCCCCGTCCCCTCTCAAGATTCGGCATTTAGTCTCCGAAAAAATCCCGATACCGTTATTTTCGTGCCACTTTAATGATTCCTGTAACACAGACGAACAAATGTAATTTCTTTGTTTTTTTGTTATGAAACAGAAGCTACGATGAGTGCATGAGTGCATTTGCTGCCCGACCCAAAGTGATCCGAACACCGCCCGAACAGAATGGAGAGATTTTACAAAATTGACAACACACATTTTTTGAAGGGCAATCACTTGAACACATACATATGAGTTAACAGTTATTTGTTTGATTTATACTTGAATGAATTTGCACCAAAAAAAAGATTCAAGAAAGAGCTTATTAAACGCGGCATTAAGACTTAAAACAAAAGAAGTTAGGTTGTATATGGGGGCTCAGGTTTCCATTCTTAAGAAATGTAAACGCGCCAAAAATCATTTAATTTTCAAACACGCTGAGATCGCCCGACACTGAATCATCCCTGGTCCAAATCGTTCATTTTCTTCAAAAATTTTGCCGGCGGCTCCTATCGGCACCGCCGGCCACCCCACCCCCCCTAAAAGTAAAGCAGTATCTCAATTAAAATGGTGTTTTACCATTGATCATTACTAACCCTTGAAAAGTCCAGGTTGGTCTCGGTTGAAAACTTGCTCCCGGGTCCCGGTTTTCTGGTCCCGGGTTTTCCCAAAAGTCCCGTCCTACCCTATGTATGTAAATCTGATGGATTTTTTGATAAAAAGGAAGTGTTTTATGGTAGTAAAAGTTGTAAATATCGATAATGTTCTTTGGGAGAGGTCCAGCAGCGCCGATACGCGCCGCCGGGAAAATTTTTGAAGGTTTAAAGAAATTTGTAAAGAAAATTGATCCAAAATTGCGATGCAAAACAAGAGCCCCCCCCCCCAATGGTTTTTTTCTCAAATTTTATTGCACAATGAATAAAAAGTAAAAATATACTAAGCGAAGGGTCGCCAAATCGCCCGGTGTTTAGAAGCCAATCTAATCAAAAAAGCCCTCAGATCCGCCAATGGGAAGATTTTGTTAAAATCGACAAATGCAACGCAGAAGACAGTGGTGGGCATTCACCACCAATAGATAATTTAATTCCAAATCCTGGAACATCCCCGGAGGGCAAGGGCGACGACGTCTCAACGTGACCGAAGGATCGGCCAAAAAACATTCAAGGACGTAGCCATTTTTTTGTGATGAAACCGCAAAACGGTCAACGCCCTATGGTTCTGAAACCCCTCCTATTCATGAAAATCACCAACCCCTACTCTAAAGACAATATTGGCGGCTTTTTTTAAATTAACGCTTTTAATGAAATTTGGTCCAAAAATTAAACATTTCGCCAAGGAATTATTTATGGCAGCGGAAGCGAAAAAGACTAATTTTTTTCTTTCGTGAGCGATTGTCGGGTCTGAAGTTCGAATTTACCGGGAGCGGAGGCGCGAATCCCGTACTTGTCCCGCTCCCGCCGAATCTAGCCTGGATAGGTTCAGGACGATTCTACTTGTTTCTGTTTAAGCACCGGATAGTTTTTTACTCATTTATTTAACTTAAGAAAATTTAAAAATGGATTGCGATGAGGAAACGATTGATCATGAAGGAACGGGCAAAGAGGAGCTGAAGCAGGAGAATGATCAGAAAGAAAAGGACAAGGAAGAGGTTGATCAGGAAGAGAAGGGCATGGAAGAGGAGGAGAATTTTCTGGAAGAGAAGGGCATGAATGAGGAGGATGATCAAGANAAGGACAAGGAAGAGGTTGATCAGGAAGAGAAGGGCATGGAAGAGGAGGAGAATTTTCTGGAAGAGAAGGGCATGAATGAGGAGGATGATCAAGAAAAGAAGAGCAAGGACGAGAAGGAAAATGATCAGAAAGAGAAGGACAAGGAAGAGGTTGATNAAGAGAAGGGCATGAATGAGGAGGATGATCAAGAAAAGAAGAGCAAGGACGAGAAGGAAAATGATCAGAAAGAGAAGGACAAGGAAGAGGTTGATGATCAAGAAAAGAAGGGCCAGGACGAGAAGGAAGATGATCAGAAAGAGAAGGGCATGGAAGAGGAGGAGAATGTTCTGGAAGAGAAGGGCATGAAGGAGGAGGATGATCAAGAAAAGAAGAGCCAGGACGAGAAGGAAGATGATCAGAAAGAGAAGGGCATGGAAGAAGAGGAGAATTTTCTGGAAGGGAAGGACATGAAGGGGGAGCTTGATCTGGATGAAAGAGGCTTGGAAGAAGAGGAGAATGATCAGAAAGAGAAGGGCAAGGAAGAGGTTGATCAGGAAGAGAAGGGCATGGAAGAGGAGGAGAATGTTCTGGAAAAGAAGGGCATGGAAGAAGAGGAGAATGATCAGAAAGAGAAGGACAAGGAAAAGGTTGATCATGAAGAGAAGGGCCTTGGGAAGAAAGGTGATCAGAAAGAGAAGAGCAAGGACGAGAAGGAAAATGCTCAAGAAGAGGATGGTAAGGAGGAAATTATGTGCAAGAAAAAGAGCATCAAGCTAGGGAATAAGTCTAAAGCAAATGAGGTGCCGGACGAGCCACCGAAGACGAAAAAAGCTGCCCTGGAGAGGCTCAGAAACATGCATTTCGCCGCCAAGGATCCCTTCAAGGACAAACCGTTAGCAATTTTTAGATTTACAATTCTGAACGCTTATTACAATTTGCGATTGATAGAAATGAAACCGAAAAAAATAATTTTTTAGATTGCGCGACACTGCCAAATATTCGCTCCTTTCGCGCACAGTCCGCGACCGCACGCCTCCGCCGACGTTGCAGAGAAAGAATGCGGAAGATGAACGTCGTCGCGATCGAACTCGAGATGAGTCAGCCACCAAGACGTTGTCTTCCGCCAGTGGTCGCCGACGCCGATCACGTTCTAGACCGTCCAGGTACAGGACGGACGAGACGAACGCCTCGGCAAGTCTCATTGAGTCGAGGCATATGCGCGGGACGATGTTTTTTCTTCAGGTGCACGGTTTTTTTTCTTTACTCAAGTTAGCCCTAATTGCTATCCTTAAGCCAAGGGAACCGCAGCCCCTCTAAGTTCGAAAACAAACAAAAAAATCGCTAAATTTCTAATTCAATATTGGAGATTCATTGAAGTTTGGTTTAAAAAAACTTCCAATGACGCCTATAGCACCGTCGGGCTCCTTCAGCCTAGATAAACCTTTTCAGAAAAATAGAGAACTAAAGATTTTCTAAAAAAACCCCTAAAATATTCTTCCGCCAACCCCATCCCCGAATTCCAAGGCTGGCTACGGCCCTACTGAAATGTGCATTTTTTCAGGCTGAACAAAAAGCTGCCGCTTCTTCTCTGTCCGCGCAGCGGTCGCGCATCGCTCAAGCGGGCGCAAAACCGTTGAGAGAGCGCATTGACGCGTTGTTGGCCCGGCCGGATCACGAGGTGCTGACAATGAACGCGACGGAGATCAGGGCGCTGATTTTGAGTGGAGTTGAACTGTTCAGGGACCAGGAACATTTCTTGTCTGGTCGGAAAGCACAGTTAATGTACAATTTTTGTTTCCATTTTTGTTGTTGTTGCTATTTTTATTTAATTTAAGCGAACTTGACACAATGATCAGTCAAGAGAAGGAAGCGATTGAGAAAATTTCCAAGGAGCTTCCGAACCAATTCCGACCACCACCAGTTGACGAAATTTTGGTTCAACAACAACAGCGAGCAGCACCATTGCAACAGCAACAGGATCAACATACTCATCAGCAATTTAATGGTTTGTTATTTGATTTTGTTTATGGATCAAAAAGTTTAAAATTTGCAGATTTTTTTTTTGATTTTTAAATTTATTTTAGGGCCCTTAGCTGCTCACAATAAGCAGCATCATTTTGTGCCACCGCCATTTCTGAGCCATCAACAAAAGCAACTCGACTTCACCGTTCCGCCGCCCTCCTTGAACATGCAGCAGCCCAATGAGTCAGTCAATCGGATGTTTTTTAGGTTTCCAACTTTGATGTAAAAAAGCAAGTTCTGTGTCGAATTTCTGCAAATTCTGTGCATTTTGTCCAAGCTTAAATTGCTATTTTCACATTTTTCGTTTAATTTTGTGCTTCTGTTCAGGTTTTCTACCCCAACTTTGCCTCCATTTGCCAACCAATTTTTACGGCCTCCTCCGTCGTTGCCCAAACCGCTGCCACAGAGTTCGGCAAAAATGACCCAGTTTGGGCACAGCCCGTCCCTTCTCTTCACAAAACCGCCGCCGACTTCTATTTCATCGGACGATTTTTCCAAATGCATCCCGACAGTGCCTATCCATGTAGCTACTATAGTGACTTATCCGAGTCAAAATTTTTTGTTTAAATTTCAATCTTGTACAGAAGATGTATAGGGATTGTTTTTTTTCAGAATCCAATTGTGTCATCCAATGCCAATTTTGCCAAAGCCGACTCTCAAGGTGGGCCCACGCCCAACCAACAGCAATTGTCAGCTGCCAAACACGCTGCACCCATTTCGTTGGCATCCATTCCGCATATGTCGAGGCCTCCATCCTTTGGCACTGGTCATCACCTTCCGCCTACTGGAATTGCTAACAACAGGCCGGAACAGCAGCAGCAACATCAGTCGTTGTTGAGGTACACGAGCGACATTTTTTTCGTAATAGTATTCAAAGCAGAATTGTGCAAAATTCATTAAAGAGGGCTAAAATTGGGCTGGTTGGCATTGAAACCCAAATTTTGTTTTATTAAAAAGCTTTTTAGTCAATCAAAAACGCCGACTTCGATTCCTCAGCTGATGGTCAGCAATGCGCTAAAGGGCATCCATTCCGTCTCTTCTACATCAGCAACACAATCACATTCCACGCCCAGTTTTATGGCACACAACGTGCAGCAGCAACATGTTGTTGGCCAACAACAACAACAGCAGCAACAACAACAGAATTTCCAACAACCGCCGCCCCTATCGTACACTCACAGTCACCAACAACAAAAACAACCACCACAAGCGTCACAGTCGATGTTGTCAATGAAAACTGGCAATGTTGTCGTCGTTGTTCCGCAACAATCGCAACAGCACCACTACCAACAGCGGACACTGACGCCACTAAAGCACACATCCGCATCCTCCACGTCGATTGCTTCGTCATCACCAAATCAACAGGGTGCTTCCACTCCGTCACAGCAGGCGCCACGGCCACTGATGAGGTGACACGAACAAAATACTTAGTTAAATTGGGCTGTGTAATGTGTTTTGATGTTTTCTTCAGCCTCAGCATTGGTCCACCACAGCCTCAGCAGACCAAGCAGCACAGCAGACAGTCGTCGTCATCGATCGGGCATGTGTCTGGGACGCTGGGCGGAAGGCAACAACAACAGTTACAGTTTGCCAACGATGGCAGTGCGGACGGAAGTGCAGCAAGGGGAGGAAAATCAATGAGGGGACGCCTGAAGATGGTCAGAGGTGCGGGGACGAGGAAACAGCACACTGGCAAAAGCTCCGATCGGAGGCCCGTCGGCGGCATGGGCTTAGCAACCAAAGAGCAACATCATGCTCCGCGACGACGCCGTTACAGTTCCCCATCACCGTCGCCATGGCCAGCCGGTAATCGGGAGCAGGGATGGGTGGAATTCCGTTGTTTTTTTGGAAAATTTTTTCGTTAAAACTGTACGGAAAAATATGCACCCCTAAGAATGAATGATGGTATTTTGGTTTACAAGTTAGTCAATTTTGGTGCAATTGCGAAAAATTAATTTTTTAAATTTTATTTTTTCTTTTGTGTCTCCGTTTTCAAAGTAAATCAAAATCGTCAATGTTTTTATTCCCATTCAGCGGCGAATGCGTCGCGGCCGCTAGAGTCATCATCAAGCGGGTCAGTAAAAAGGCTAAAGATTGAGGAGGACTTCGAAGAGTCCTCTGAAGCGCAGGAAGCTGAGCAATGTTTGTTTTTTTTAATTTGTTTTGCTTCCTCTGACCATCAAAACCCATCCATCGAACAGTTTCATCATCGTCAGTCACCCGCCCGCTGAGCTCCTTCACCACCGAGCCGCCAGTTACTGTGCAGGCGGCTGACACTACCACCGGCAGCACAACCGACAACGCATTGGTCGTCGATGAGTACGCAGCTTTGCCCGTTAGCCCATGAGCACAGACAGAGTGTTTGTTGAAAATATTGAACTCTCTCTTGATCACTATTGACTACTTTGATCATATTACCGATAAAGGCCCCACAAAAATTTATGCATTAAATAACTGTTTAATTCAGCTTAAAATTTGTGCAATGTTTTTCATTGAGAAGACTTTTCATCATTCAACGGTATTCACGTTCATTTTTCTCATCCGTCAGCTCATTAGGGAGGCTTTTCTGCCGGTTCTGTCCCAAAATTTGGTGCTTTGATGTGGGATACGCCACAGTCCTGCAGAAAAGATTGGGGGGGGGAGAAAATAAAATTAATGAGTTTTTTTCACTCACCGATGGGCAGTAACTTGCGGGCTCCCCTAAACTTTTGCATTAAATATAAACATTTCACGGCATTCACCTGGCTCTCCGGGTGGTCCGAACCCGCCCGGCTCTCCGCTCAGTCCGGCCTGGCCCGGCTGTCCAGTCGGTCCCTGTTGGCCAATTTTTCCCGCCATTCCAACATCCCTAACAAGTTCAAAATGCATAAATTTGGTCATGTTTTTGCCGGTATTTACACCTGCTTGGTTTCCCATGAGCGCCATGTGGTCCTTAAAAAAGCGTCTCTCCTCAAACAAAAACATGAAAGCCTCAACCAGTACCCTTGGGGCCCGCTGCTCCGACCGGTCCTGGAGGTCCTTTGATGCCGATGCCTTACAAAACAAAAAATGCTCAAATATTATTTTTGGTGGTACGGTTCCGCTTGCCTGCCACCACCTGGTCACCCTGCAATCCGGGCCTTCCCGGCACTCCTTTTGCGCCTAGTGCACCGGGATGACCGCGCGCTCCGTTCGGTCCCCCGATTCCCTCTTTGCCTGAAAATTTAAAAATACAATAAAATTCCTGACACCGGTTGGCACTCCAATGAAGATAGAACCTTCAAATCCGAATTCCCCTGTTGAACCCGCCCCTCCGATCCGTCCGCGCTCCCCCTGAGGTCCTCTGAATCATTTTCTCGTTTAGTTTCCTCACATTCTAACTTCTCACCTTTGGCCCGGTGGTCCTGCCGGACAGATCACGCATGGCAGATCAGCCTCCGGCTGAAGCTGTACATCAAACCCGTCTTCCCCGGGCTGGCCTTGCCTTCCCATCTTGAAACGCAATTCCGTTTTCGAATTGCCTATTATCTTAGAGACTCACCTCTCCGGGTGCTCCATCGGGCCCCGGTAGACCTGGGAGAGAAGAGAAACAGTGGGAAGTGAAAAAAAAAATTGTTGCTTTACTATAGTACCGTTTGGCCCCGGCGTTCCAAGTGCACAGACTAACGAATGACACCCCTGACAGAAATGCTGCTTGTTCCATGATGAACGCGGTGAACGATTAGCAATTGTTGCTGCCGTCCGAATGATCGGATTCTTCGATGTTGCAATTTGTCCATGGTCCACCTCCATCATTCGATGCCAAACCCGGTCCGAGTGCTGCTTGAAGCGGCCGGACATTTCCTTGAACAGATTGATGCTGATTAGACTCTTTACTTCAGCCGGAATTGGACCTCAGAACATTTACCTCGATTTCTGCCCGCAGATTGTTCGCTTTGTACATGATGATCGGCAAGAGGAGCAGAAGGCCGAGCAGGGCGCATGTGCTGAAGAGGATGCCCAGCAAGGCAAGCAGACGAGAGGATGATGATGCTGACGAACAGGACATTGACCGTCGACTGGATAAAGAAGAAAGCGAATGTTGAAGGAAATGTTCTCCCGTCCGACCGCTTTTTAACCGTCCATTTAAACTCGTGCGCCTCAAAATTTATCACTTTCTTCTCTCATCATCCGTTTTCTATGTGAACAAAGCGATTAGCGTGCTGCTTTTGCCCTCCGGCGCGCTTTTCGTCATCCATCGCCTGGAGCGCCTTTCCCTCCGGGGCACAATGAGTGAGTGAGGTGACCCATTTATTCGTCATTTTGATGCAGTGGAATTTGGAAGACAGAGGGCGCAATGGGGTGTGAGCAGCTAAGTGATTTGTCAATCATTGCAGGAAGTGTTTCGATGATTGAAGGATGCTGCAGGTTTATGTGGAATGGATGAGGAAGGAAGGGCAAGGGTGACTGAACCGTTAATTGAGGACGACGTCCCCTGCGGGGTGAAAATATGGCCCATCGGTGAGGACAGTTGTTCGTCCACCTCCCCCTACGTTGGTGGACGGGATGAATGTAAGGAAGGAAATGATGCTAAAAGGGTGGAAGAGAGCAGACTTCCGCTTCAATCGATGAAACGGGTTTAACAAAAACAATATTTCTTTTAAANCGGACCCATCGCCCACGACAATAAATTTGTCATCTTCGCCACCACCCGCCATTGCCCCTGTCTCTTATACACATCTAGATGTGTATAAGAGACAGGTCCAGATCAGGTCTTAATAATATTTGGGTTGAGCCCCGACCTTTTGGAGACGCAGATGTCGGGGCTCAATATTTCCCTGTCTCTTATACACATCTAGATGTGTATAAGAGACAGTAATAATATTTGGGTTGAGCCCCGACCTTTTGGAGACGCAGATGTCGGGGCTCAATATTTCCAGACCAAAAGTCTGGAGTAGATCAAGGGCGAGATCGGGATGGATGTGTGTCCTTATGATTCATCTGGTCAGCAAATTGCGCAAAATCAGCTGGCTACCCAAGTCCCCAATCCCCTCAAGCGATGTCCATCAGTCCCTTCCATCAGCAGCACTATAACAGCAATCATTCTCCACATGTTCATCACCTGTCTCCCCATCATCATGACGATGAGGAACCAATATGGGCCCGCGCAGACACCTACGATGCCCGCCATCGGAGTCCGCCCCCGCTCGGCTACCAACCGCCGGCCACCCGTGGCGAAACGCCACAAGGTGACGACCATTTACATACGAGCCATGGTAGACAATGCTTTCTCGAGTCCAGCGTTCCCGACCACAGTGATGCATGCCAGTGCCAAGTCGGCAACGCGTGACATTTACAGGGTGGGCATTTACGGGTGGCGGAAGCGGTGTCTGTACGCGTTCATCTTGTTGCTCACGCTGGTCGTGTTCATCAACTTGGCCTTCACTTTCTGGATCATGGCCGTCCTCGACTTCTCGCTTGTACGCAAACAATTTTTTTTCTTTTTAACACGTTTAGGGACTTGCTAAGTTTCTGCGAGTGTTTGAAAAAAAGCCTGCCGGCGCTCATTAACGAATATATAAATTTAGAGCGGAATTGGCGCTTTGAAAATTGAAGAAGACCGGATCAGAGGTGCAAATTGACACAATTGCTTACCCAAATGACCCCCTCCCCGTCATTCAGTGCTCGGCCGGTCCGAATTTGAAAAGCCAGTCCAATTCTCACAACTGAGCAGCACCGAAGTGAGACGCTTTAGAATTTTGTTTTCGAAAAATAAGAATTATTCAAATGTTCCTAGTAAAATTTGAAAATATTAAATAATACGAGGAGTTACTAACTATAAGTCGTTGCATAATTAGTCAAACTTTATTTTCAAATTTTACTGAGTTTAAAATAATTTTAATTCAAAATTACTCTCCTCGTAATTTGAATATTTAAATACGGGGAACGCTCCCTTAGTCCCCATCCAACATTTTGCGCTTGCGCAGAATCAGGCGCTGTCCATTGACTCCGCTCGCGGCGTGTCCATAAACGCGCACAACTCGAGCGGTCACAGCACGGCAAGCCTCAACCTGCAGGCGGACGGGCGTGCCAACGTGATGTGCGAACGGTTTGAAGTGCTCGACAGGCAAATGAAGGTGCTGTTCTTTGTGGACTCGCAGGAGATCGGGCTGAACCTGGAGAACCTGCGCATTCTGGGTAATTCATATAATAATGTTCATAAAGGGAGTTGCTGATCAATGTTCATGTGCACTGATCGAACAAATGATCAGGTTCATTTTTAAACGAGTTCAGCATCAGGTCTCTGAACATGAAATCTTATAGATGCCGTCTTATGCCCCTTTAAAAAAAAAATTAAATATTTACTATTCCGCATCCGATTCTATACACCAAAAGTGCTTTTTATCGCCGGCTCCCCGATCTCGTGTCTGTTTTCGGAACAGATACTTTCAAAACCAATGTTTATCCTCTTTTTAAAATAAAAATTTGTTGTTAACGTGTATGAACTGCTCGAGAATTGCGAGTCGCCACAATTCTCATCAGAAGTCGATCTCTTTGAGCAGAATTTCCCTCCTCTCCTTCACTTTGTCCTCGCCCATTTTGTCATATTTGCGCTTCTCCGCCAGCAGCCCGTTGCAAAGTCGAACCACCAACTCCTTGTTGTTGGAAGACCGCTCCAACAGTTTGGTGCACTTCTTGTACACTTCGTTCAGCGCCAGCTTGTATTCGTTCAAGATCAGACCGGCTGAGTGCGTGGCCAACTCCTCTCGCCTCTCTATTAATTACAAAAATTTACACCAATTAGCCATTTTTTAATTTGTAGCACATGTAAATTTTTCTTAATTATTAATAGAGCAGAAACCAAAAAAAAACATTCACTCTCCAACGCACAACGTCAAACCTCGTGTCAGTTTCGGTATCGGCACATGAATGACGATGCCGTCCATTTGTGGGCTAACATTCTCGGCCATGCTTTGGATTGCGAGTTTTGCTGGCTTTATCGCTGCTGGATTGTCCGAAAAATTAAGCACAACCGGTCCATTCGGAGTTTTCAACGAGATTCGAGCAAATTTAATCAACCGATGGGTCTGAAAAATTCAGAATCAAAAATCTACTACAAATGCGGATGAAAAGAAGGTATATAAAGCCCCGCGGGAACGGGACTCCCGCGAAAAAGTACGAGATCCCAGTACCGTTATTTGGGCCCAACGAGTTTTTTGAATTGCCGTTCTCGGACATTTTTTACCGGGCTAT
The DNA here is from genome assembly GCA_001723225.1 of Globodera ellingtonae. Taxonomy (NCBI): domain Eukaryota; kingdom Metazoa; phylum Nematoda; class Chromadorea; order Rhabditida; family Heteroderidae; genus Globodera; species Globodera ellingtonae. The sequence continues at coordinate 321,874 of MEIZ01000050.1, forward strand.
GATAAATAAAACCAATAGTAAAGCTGGCCCCCAATTCGTTTGACAAATTTACCGTTTTTTCGATAAATTGTTCGAATTCGGTCTTAGACATGAAATACTGGGACCGAAACTCCCCAAAAAGTCAGCTTTACTTGTCCTAAAAACTCTGTTCCCTGTATATTCAATTCAGCTCCCGGCCCTGGATTTTTCAAAATCAGTTTTTATCTTAGCCCTTTTTTGACTCAAATAAAGTTTCCAAATACCTCGCCATTTTCCAAGGTCACCGACAAATCCTCGTACACTTTCAGGTTCACTTTCAGCGACAAATGCTTTATGAGTGCGTCGTTCAGCGTTTTTAAGTATTCCTCCATCTCCTGCATCGCCTCAACAGCGAGCACCTTGGGATTATTCGAAGAACCGCTGAAAATTTAACAAAAAACAATTCTTTGTCGAAAAAAGTCACTCTCAGTCGTATCCAAGTAGGAATTTCTCATTATTTATTTTCACAAACGTATGTTTTTTGAAATTTCCTACATTAATTTGCAGAATTAGGTTTTTTCGGTTTCCTAGAAATACGAGCCCGGGCCCGTTCAGCAAAGAGCACCTGTTGCTTTTGCCTTTCTTGACTGCTCCACCATCATCGTCCTCATCATCATCATCTTCATCGTCGTCGACCAACACTCCTCTCGTTGAAACGGTCCCTTTTATCGCTGCAATGTCCGTCGATTTTCTGTCCTTTTTTCCCCGTTTTATCTGTTTGTTGTTGCACAGGCAAAGTGTTGTGGAAAATGGCTGTTGAAGTTGGCCAATTTGGCTTTTTGGTGTCAAAAATTCGGGCAAAACTGACGAAGATGCAACGGATGTTGCAAAATTTTTTCTCGCCAACAATCGGAAATAACAGAATGAATGACAAGAAGGAATGAGACGCATTTGCAATGATTTCAGCTGAATTTGGTGACAATTGCGATCGATCAGTTTTAGAGTAAAACCGTGGTTTTTAGGAAAAAAACGGGATCATGATTAAAAATATCCCAAAACCTGGCATTTGTAAGGCGAAAATTCGTGATTTTCCCAGTCCATAAAACCCAAATTTTATTTGCGCCCACCGCTATTGGGTGAGAAATCGATAAATTCAGAAATAATGTATTAACTTTAAACACCGGTTCTTTTAGCCGACCACATTGGCTAATTTTAAGAGCTTAAGCAACAACTGACACAAAAAGTGCTACATAGCAAAAGCATATAAATTTAAAAAAATGCAAAATGCCAAAAATAAAAAGCGCAAAATTTAAATTTAAAATAATAACCCTTTTTTTGTACATATACTGTAGTGAATTATTGCTCTATGTAGGTAACTGTTAGAGATGCTGAAGACCTAAAATTTACCGAGACTCAATACGGAGATGAAACCCCAAAAACCCGAGACTTTTCTCGAGTCGAGACCGAGACTCTCGAGCACCCCCCTAGGGAACTGTGATGGTCATTTTCCGTTTAGATGACGGCGGAAGTATCTTCGAAGGTGCCATTCAGACTTCGATTGTGCGTCCGGAACCGGACAGTCCATTGAGGTGAGTAACACCGGGTCGATTTTGGCAACCTCGATTCCGTAATTTTATCTTTTTTCCAATAATTTAAAAATCAGTTTGGAGTCTCCGACGCGGGATTTGGTGGTCGAAGCGGGCAGAGACATCGAGTTGATGAGCAAAGCTGGTGAAATCCAAATCAATGCGATCTTCGACATCAATTTGAAAGCAAAACAGGTAAAGGGAAGTGATGCTCGGGTACCCCGAAATTATCTGTGCCTCTGGATTAGAACCAAAAAATCTCGGGATCGGTACACGGGCTCAAAAACCGGGAATCCCGGCATTAGTAAAGAAGATTTAGAGGAACGGGAAATGAGGCCAAACTGTGCCAACTCAAAACAATTTCCGATTATTTTTCAGTTTTCAAATTTTATTTTCAGGGAGAAATTAGACTGGATTCGAGCGACATCTTCATATCAGGCTTGGAGACCAGCTCAGGGCTGGGGTCGGCACAGTACCAATTGTGCGTGTGCCGGAATGGCAGGCTCTTCCTGGCCACAGTGAAGGCCGATTGCCGAGCCGACCGTAGCATATGTTCATAGAGAATCGAATATTTTTTTTTTGTAATTTTTTGAACAATAAAGCGTTTGATCAATTTATTTGACATATGTACACACACATTCAGTGATTTTACTTTGGCCTGATTAGAAGTTAGAATTTAAAATTGCCATCATTATTCAGTCGAGGACCAACCACCGATCGATGTTCATCATTTGCGCACCCGCTTGGCCGCCTTTGATGTGATTTTCTTCTTGCAGAATGGACAAGTTGGCGCATTCCGGTGGATCAATTCTTGGCACGACGTGCAAACCTTATTTAGGGGGGCAAAATTGAGAGGACATGAATTGTCCGATCACCTTCATTTTCGCTTGTTGCTGTTGTCTCGCCATCGTTGTCGGCATCGGCACAATGTTGTTGTTGTTCATGTTCAGCCCGCGTTGCTGATGGAGTAAATGGTTGCTGGTGTTGTTGTTTTGCAGCAGTTGTTGTTGGAGCTGAAGTCGTTGCTGGTGGAACAGCATAAACCATTGGAAGGCCCAGAGGAAGAATTGGCCGTTGAACTGGTTGGGCGTCGGTTCGCACCGATCGCACGGGCTGGACTCCGACTGATTTTGTTGCTGATCCGGTCCAGCTTTAACTTCACTTTGTTCAACATCGAACGACAGCACCTTCCTCAACAATTGCTCCATCTTTCGCTCAGTTTCCGCTTTCTTCCGCGCAAGTCGAGGCTTTCGATCACGCAAGAAGTCCTCCAACAAGTTGATGTCCTGCAGAAAAATGCCTTCAAATTTGTGACAATATTCTATAAAAATGAACTCTTAATGCCTTTCCATGCCCTCCCTACTTGGTTGATCTGCTTCAGCTCTTCCTGATGCACTTTCTTCTCTTCCTCCAACCACCGTGCCACCTGGTCGCAGGCTGTCTCCAGTTCCGTCACTCTCTTCCCACGACCGCAGTCTTCTCGCAACTCCGTCCAACAGCGGCCCAGCTCGGCAACTGCTGACCTGCAAAGGAGTTGGAGCAGTTCAAGCAACGCGGGGGGCTGCGGAACAACCTTGCTTCGGCCATTGTGAAGAGCGCGTGGACAACTCCACTGCTGTCAGCTGTTGTGTCTGCTTGAGATTGGTGAGCATCAACAGACTCCTGCTTGATCTGCACCAGACTGGTGCTGCCGTAGGGGGCAGCGTTTGTCGATGAAACGGTTGAGGAAGAGGACGGGGTTGGATGATCATCCTCTTCCATTTTGGGACAACGACAATATGTTTAAGAACGCTGATGAGGGTAAAGGGACAGAGGAGGATGGGCAAGGCGGAATAAAATGAAAATGAACCACCCCGAAGGG